>CM075194.1:547500-657500 GCA_037577475.1 Chaunax sp. Z400 | reverse complement strand
CTGTTTGTCTGTTTGAATGAAGCAGAGCCGTTTGCACAGTGACTGAAGCAGAGCTGTTTGCACAGTGACTGAAGCAGAGCTGTTTGCACAGTGACTGAAGCAGAGCTGTTTGCAGAGTGACTGAAGCAGAGCTGTTTGCACAGTGACTGAAGCAGAGCTGTTTGCACAGTGACTGAAGCAGAGCTGTTTGCAGAGTGACTGAAGCAGAGCTGTTTGCACAGTGACTGAAGCAGAGCTGTTGGCAGAGTGAATGAAGCAGAGCCGTTTGCAGAGTGACTGAAGCAGAGCTGTTTGCAGAGTGACTGAAGCAGAGCTGTTGGCAGAGTGAATTAAGCAGAGCCGTTTGCAGAGTGACTGAAGCAGAGCCGTTTGCAGAGTGACTGAAGCAGAGCTGTTTGCAGAGTGACTGAAGCAGAGCTGTTGGCACAGTGAATGAAGCAGAGCCGTTTGCAGAGTGAATGAAGCAGAGCCGTTTGCAGAGTGAATGAAGCAGAGCTGTTTGCAGAGTGAATGAAGCAGAGCTGTTTGCAGAGTGAATGAAGCAGAGCTGTTTGCACAGTGACTGAAGCAGAGCTGTTTGCACAGTGAATGAAGCAGAGCCGTTTGCAGAGTGAATGAAGCAGAGCTGTTTGCAGAGTAAATGAAGCAGAGCTGTTTGCACAGTGACTGAAGCAGAGCCGTTTGCACAGTGACTGAAGCAGAGCCGTTTGCACAGTGACTGAAGCAGAGCTGTTTGCAGAGTGAATGAAGCAGAGCCGTTTGCACAGTGACTGAAGCAGAGCTGTTTGCACAGTGACTGAAGCAGAGCTGTTTGCAGAGTGACTGAAGCAGAGCCGTTTGCACAGTGACTGAAGCAGAGCTGTTTGCAGAGTGACTGAAGCAGAGCCGTTTGCACAGTGACTGAAGCAGAGCTGTTTGCACAGTGAATGAAGCAGAGCTGTTTGCACAGTGAATGAAGCAGAGCTGTTTGCACAGTGACTGAAGCAGAGCTGTTTGCACAGTGACTGAAGCAGAGCTGTTTGCACAGTGACTGAAGCAGAGCTGTTTGCACAGTGAATGAAGCAGAGCTGTTTGCAGAGTGAATGAAGCAGAGCTGTTTGCAGAGTAAATGAAGCAGAGCTGTTTGCACAGTGACTGAAGCAGAGCTGTTTGCAGAGTAAATGAAGCAGAGCTGTTTGCACAGTGACTGAAGCAGAGCTGTTTGCACAGTGACTGAAGCAGAGCCGTTTGCACAGTGACTGAAGCAGAGCTGTTTGCAGAGTGAATGAAGCAGAGCCGTTTGCACAGTGACTGAAGCAGAGCTGTTTGCACAGTGAATGAAGCAGAGCTTTTTGCACAGTGAATGAAGCAGAGCCGTTTGCAGAGTGAATGAAGCAGAGCTGTTTGCACAGTGAATGAAGCAGAGCCGTTTGCAGAGTGAATGAAGCAGAGCTGTTTGCAGAGTAAATGAAGCAGAGCTGTTTGCACAGTGACTGAAGCAGAGCTGTTTGCAGAGTAAATGAAGCAGAGCTGTTTGCACAGTGAATGAAGCAGAGCCGTTTGCAGAGTGAATGAAGCAGAGCTGTTTGCAGAGTAAATGAAGCAGAGCTGTTTGCACAGTGACTGAAGCAGAGCTGTTTGCAGAGTAAATGAAGCAGAGCTGTTTGCACAGTGACTGAAGCAGAGCTGTTTGCACAGTGACTGAAGCAGAGCCGTTTGCACAGTGACTGAAGCAGAGCTGTTTGCAGAGTGACTGAAGCAGAGCCGTTTGCACAGTGACTGAAGCAGAGCTGTTTGCACAGTGAATGAAGCAGAGCTTTTTGCACAGTGAATGAAGCAGAGCCGTTTGCAGAGTGAATGAAGCAGAGCTGTTTGCACAGTGAATGAAGCAGAGCCGTTTGCAGAGTGAATGAAGCAGAGCTGTTTGCAGAGTGAATGAAGCAGAGCCGTTTGCAGAGTGAATGAAGCAGAGCTGTTTGCACAGTGACTGAAGCAGAGCCGTTTGCACAGTGACTGAAGCAGAGCCGTTTGCACAGTGACTGAAGCAGAGCTGTTTGCACAGTGAATGAAGCAGAGCTGTTTGCAGAGTGAATGAAGCAGAGCTGTTTGCACAGTGAATGAAGCAGAGCTGTTTGCACAGTGACTGAAGCAGAGCCGTTTGCACAGTGACTGAAGCAGAGCCGTTTGCACAGTGACTGAAGCAGAGCTGTTTGCACAGTGAATGAAGCAGAGCCGTTTGCAGAGTGAATGAAGCAGAGCTGTTTGCAGAGTGAATGAAGCAGAGCTGTTTGCACAGTGACTGAAGCAGAGCCGTTTGCAGAGTGAATGAAGCAGAGCTGTTTGCAGAGTGAATGAAGCAGAGCTGTTTGCACAGTGACTGAAGCAGAGCCGTTTGCAGAGTGAATGAAGCAGAGCCGTTTGCAGAGTGAATGAAGCAGAGCTGACTGACAGGGGGTATGACTCTGAATCCGAGGTTGTATTTTACTATAATTGTGTGCAGATCTTTGTCTTTGCCTGGAGGGATGTTGTCATCTTAGAATGTCTGCTTTCAGTCTCCAGCAGCACAGAGACGGATACAACAAACAAACCTACAGACAGACAGACAAACAAACAAACAGACAGACATATATACAACCTTCATACACTAAAATGAGTCAATACAAGAATCAATCAGAATGATTGTAGTTTCTTTTCAGAAACAACTACATTGACCAAACATGATATTTTCCTTCAGACAGATTTAAACTCCGCAGAGTAACAACTTCTGACAGTTTCACTTCCTTCTGTAAATTATTTCCAATCGAAAGGCTTTTTTCTGAGCTGGGTTCTAACTGTAAAATAAAACATATATTCTTACAGATGTACAAAGATAAACAGGAAGCAGCTCAAGGAGAGATTTACAAACAAACACCAACCAATGTGAGAGTCTGTGGATGGAGTGCAGAGATATGTGAGATATCACATCCAGTAACACAACGTAATGCACAATGGTACACAATGTCCAGCTTCTTCAGGTACATTCAGAAATAACAAATATATATTTAGTTGTATTTTATATTTAGATGTATTTTATAATTACTTTTCCACATTGATCACGTTCGTTAACAGGTTAGAACCTTCAGACCTCAGAGGGTTAAAGACAGAACGGCTTCAAACCAGAGAAGAGCTCCGACATCAAAACTGTCAGACAAACAACAAACGTTGATTTAAGACTCTTCATCCTCCTGTTTGAAGCCTTCCTGAGATTCACTAAGCATTTAATCGAATATTGTTCTCAGCATGACTCCAAATTAATTTCAATGCTCAAAACACAGTTTTCCCCTGGAGTGATGTAGAAACACACACACAACCTCTCACACACACACAACCTCACACACACAACCTCTCACACACACACAACCTCTCTCACACACACAACCTCTCACACACACACAACCTCTCACACACACACAACCTCTCACACACACACAACCTCTCACACACACACAACCTCACACACACAACCTCTCACACACACACCTCACACACACAACCTCTCACACACACACAACCTCTCACACACACACAACCTCTCACACACACACAACCTCTCACACACAACCTCTCACACACACACACAACCTCACACACACAACCTCTCACACACACACAACCTCTCACACACACACAACCTCTCACACACACACAACCTCTCACACACAACCTCTCACACACACACAACCTCACACACACAACCTCTCACACACACACAACCTCACACACACAACCTCTCACACACACACACAACCTCTCACACACACACAACCTCTCACACACAACCTCTCACACACACACAACCTCTCACACACACACAACCTCACACACACACAACCTCTCACACACACACAACCTCACACACACACAACCTCTCACACACACACAACCTCTCACACACACACAACCTCACACACACACACAAAGACCAGTTGTTTGGGTTTATGCTGATGCTAGCACTGATGCTAGCCGCTAACGTAGCTCTGCGTCTTCATCACATGACCTGTAATGATCCTCCTCAGGTGTACAGCTGTCCTCATCTCACCAGTAACCATCAGACTGGGAGGACTGGGTGTGCTGCTGTGTCCTGGACCGGTTGGTCAGGAGCCTGTTTGATCCGGAGCAGCAGACAGTTTTATGTTCATGTTCAATATTTTGGTGGTTCCTCTGAATTAAAACTAAATGCACAGCTTTCATGTCACTTTAATGTCGGCTTTAAGGGTAGGACAACTGAACGCTCACCTCACTAATCAATCATTACAGCCAAGGAGCCCCATACTGCAGGAAGTGAATAAAATCAATGAATTAATCAGTTATCAGCGTTTTCCTGCTCCAAACTACCGTCATCCTATCTTATCATTGATTGGTCGACCTCTGGTTGTACGACTGATCTCATCATCTGAAAACAGGAAACAGGAAGACGACAACTTCTTATTGAAGATGAATCATCTTGTTTTCTGGTTTTCGTTCCAATAAAAAATACTTGATGAGAGTTGATGAGTTTATTTCACCCTGAATCAATGGTTTGATTATTTCTTCTTCTTCTTCTTCTCCTCTCATCATGTGTTCACCTCTGATTTTTAGGGTTACTTCTTCTGCTGGTTTTCCATCTCCATCATGTTCTGGATCATACCTCCCTCTGCTCCTCCTTCCTGCAGGAGGTGGTGTGGAGTGTTGGCAGTCATCATGTCTTCATTTTGGGGTGTTCCAGGCCTCTCGGCGGAGCAGCTGGACCAGCTGGGAGCAGGATACCGGCGGTTTAACCGAGTACAGATGATGTCGTTAACAGTCAGCCGACGGGAGCAGAGCCACCAACAGGAACAACTTCAGGGGGACATTTCTTCAAACACGGCCCGCCTGTAATGAGGCGTCTGGAGCTTTGGGCGTCGGATGATGTGTGATGTTTGGTTTTGTGCGTTTGCTCAGACGTGTGACTGAACCCGTCCCGACTGGAAGCCGTCGCTCCGACGATGGAAACTGGAGCCTCCCAGGAGTGAAATAATAAACCCAGAGAGATGGGAGGCGTTCAGGGTCAGCGTGTTTATGAGAGACTGTTTAGTCAGGTGTGGTTTCCAGGATGGATGGGCCCACAGTGAGTTTAATGACCTGCCTCCATTCAGCTGAGCTCTCCACCCTGAGTCCCTGATATTCCCTTTCATCCATCTCTATAAGCGAGGGATGACGGAGAGATGGAGAGATGGAGAGGGGCAGACGAGATGAATATGCTGCATAGTGGAGGGAAGGATTTCAGGAGCAGGAGCTGAAAGGGGCTAATTAGAGGAGAGGGGGAGGAACGAGAGCCATGAGACAAAAGAGGAGGAGAGAAAAGGACCATTAGGCTCTGAAGGAAGACAAACGGCCCCCAGATCACCAGGAAGTACCTCTCCTTGTGACGGAGAGTCCCGTCTGGGGTCCATGTCGTCTGGCCTGAACCCCCCGGCCCCCCGATCAGAACCAGGCTGTTACAGACTTACTGGCCTTATAAAGGGAATGAAATCCATCACAAACGTCCTTGTGCTGCTGCTGTACCCCCCCCCCCCCTTTACTCCACCCACCCCCAGGGGAACCGCTTTCTGATTTGTTCTCAGCATCAACTTGAGTTTTCTGTACAGAGCTGAGAAAATGGCTCTGAGAAGGTAATTTCAGAGGAAATGAGCTCCGTATTAGAAAAGAGACGACAAGGACACAGAAACAGTTGTTCTGAACAGAGTCAGAGACGCAGCATCATCATCATCATCATCATCATCAGAGGTTCATGACCCGTAAAGGAGGAACTGTTGACACGGGTTCTTTAAAACATGTCAGGTATGAAGATCTGGGAAAAAAAAAAAAAAGTTTCCTGTTTCCTGTCATGTTTCCTTCATTGCTAAACTCTCTTTGTTTAGGCTTTTTGTGGTGAGACGCTCCTGAACTCACCAGGTATCTGGAAGCTAACTGACCAGCTAACGTCAGCTTTGGGAAATCTGTTAGTATTAAAGTGGACTGTACTGATGATGACACACTGATACAGAGTCACAATGTCATGTCTCACAAATGAAATGTTAAGTCATTATGATGATGATTATGGATACCAGTGATGACCCAGTCTATCAACTGGTTTCCCTTTACTGGTTTACTGGTTCCTCTACCAGACAAACATAAATCATCTCCATCCAGGTGTGTCATCAGATCAGTAAACTGAGAAAATCACGTCTGCAGCACTAATTCAAGATAAATGTTGACATTTTGTGCTCCAGCTCCAGTATTTCTGTTTGACTCTTATTTATCCTGCTGATGTGCTGAGTGTGCATTTTCTCTGACACTTAAATGTACAGCTGCAGCACCAACACACCCCTCTGATACCGACAGGAGGAAATGCCTTGCTCAAGTACAGCACAGTGGATGTTCTGGGATTCAAACCAATGACCTTGGCCGCCATCTGTTTGCCCTGCCAGCTGCTCCGCTGTGATTAAACATCCTCACACTGTATTCTGCACAGAACACAAACAGCTCTGCAGCTGTCGGCTGCAGATTTGAAGAGGCAGTAAACATTTCTCAGGAGGAAAATACTTTCATAAACTGTCATATTTCTGCAGGTCCGTGGATTATTCATCCAATCAGAGGGAGGCTGATGTAGAACATCAGCAAATATCCAGTCAGCCTGTATCTGGATACTAATACTACCAGTACTGAGTATTAATACCAGGATCATCAGGGTGTGCAGGCTACATAGTAGAAGTAGTAGTAATAATAGTAATAGTAGTAATAATAGTAGTAACAGTAGATCCAGTTTCCTGTTGAGGGTCTCAACTGCCAAAAACACCTCAACATGGATGGACCAATCAGAGCAGAGCAGTAAGCCTGATCCAAACCCTGTAGGTGGTCTTGTTAAAATGAGACACCGTCAGCATCCTAAGAAGCTGCTGAACATGTAGATCTATCATTTGTATGGATCAAGTTCAAAATGTCAACATGACAGCAGAGAGAAAACTGCTACTGTCTGCTTTCCTCCACTATTTTCAGCTCAAAGTTCAAATGGGAGCTGATGAGGCAGTTGGTTGGACTTCCTGTTGCTCGGGGCCTCCCTGAGCCAGAAGTGTTTGTCTGTTAGCTTCCAAATTAGCATCACTAGAAGCAGCACAAATTTTACTACGTTTTCATGTCAACATTATGGATGTGGAGTAAAAACTGAGGGAGTGAGAACAATTTAAAGAGAAGATTTTAGACCATTTTACAGCTGCCCTCCACTCTCATGATGATGTCACCACTCTAACGATGATGTCACCCACTCTAACGATGATGTCACCACTAACTGTCAACATTCCTGTAATACACTCCCATTATAAAATCTGAAACCAGTCAAAATGACCCCAAACCTAAACTGGGTCCACCAGTCTACATATCAAAATGTCCATTTAGTCCAGTAAAGTCCAGAGTCTGGAGACCAATTTAAACTTTTTCTATGTTAAGGTATTGATAAACAACATGGCCCCAAAGAGGGGCGGGGCTAACCTCTGGTCATGAGTTAACTGTATTTATTATGTTTTTTACAGTTCTTTGAATCTCTACCAACAGACGTGTCACATCATCACATCGTTCCTTATCAATCCTCATGTTTTGATGTATTTTATGCTGCAGTGAAAAAGCATAAAGAGGAATAAAAATCAGTGACACAGAAATATTTCAGGTTTTGGAGCCACAGCTTTATGAGCATTTATCTCCTTCCTCCTAAGAGCAGCTGTTTATCTCTACCTGCTCATCCTTTACTGCAGATTTGTGCTTCATCTAAATGCATAAATGTAGCTGATGGCTTCAACAGGATAAAACACTGCTGCTCCGCTCACTGAAGGAATCCATTAAATAAACAAGGCCTTTACTCAGGGCTACAGACGGGTACTTAACATCCTCTGGAGGGGATGATACACATTTGAAAGAATTGTAAGTAATATAACAAGAACTATGCACTTAGCATAGCCCCAGAGCCCTTTATCCTTGTGAATATGCTATTAGTCACATCCTGAACACAGAGGTCTGATTGTCTGCAGCAGCTTCAGACGTAACCTTTAAGGAACCAAGGAGGTTATTTACAACACAAAACAGTGTTGTGTTAATGTGTTCATAACAGCTGCATCACACACACACACAGACACACAGTCCTGTTTATTGACTATTGGATTTTTCTGAATTTTTTTTTTTATTTAACCCAACAGAGCTCATGAGTCAAACTGGAGACTCGAGACCAGATCCAGCTCAGAACCTCATTTCTTCTCATTTAAAAAGAAAACTAACTGGACTACAGTACAGCGTCATACACTACAGGTCCCAGAATGCATCCTGTTTGTCAGTATACACTAGATCGTGTCTCAGCATCATAAAACCTAGAGCCAATATGACGTTTACAAACTATCAGTTACGGTCTGGTCTGACAGTAGCCAATGGCTGCTCAGCCTCCACCAATCAGAGCGTTGGATGTTGATCAGCTGGTAAATCGAGAGTTTTGCCCTCCGGCTCAGTTTCCTCCTCACCATGACGGGTTTACAGGACGGTACACGTGTCTTCTGGTTTTCTGATGAGCTAGAACCCAAACCACCGTCTTCAGGTCCAGACTGAGAACCGTTCCTCTGATTTTAGGACGGAGTTCTGGGCGACAGCCACAGGTAGAAATAGTGGAAAATAACTTCTGTGTCATCATCAATAAAAAGACAAGTAAGGCTCACTGTCACTTAACTGAACACAGGAGATTAAATGGCCGAGAATTTACACGCGTGTGAAACAACACGACTGGCTGTCCACACATGTATGATAGGTGTGTGATGCTGAGGAAGAGTGTGTGTCTGAATTAATGTTGATTAACGAAGACTAGAATGAAAAATGTTTTCTGAGAAGACACTGATGTCATCAAACATGACTTTTAAAACTGGACTAAAAACAGGATCATGTGACTAAATATAAACTGATGAGGTCATGTGACTAAATATGATAAAACTAATGAGGACATGTGACTAAATATAAAGCTGATGAGGTCATGAGACTAAATATAAAATCAATGAGGTCATGTGACTAAATATAAAACTGATGAGGTCATGAGACTAAATATGATCAAACTAATGAGGTCATGTGACTAAATATAAAACCAATGAGGTCATGTGACTAAATATAAAACTGATGAGGTCATGAGACTAAATATGATCAAACTGATAAGGTCATGTGACCAAATATGAAATTGATGAGGTCATGTGACTAAACATAAAACTGATGAGGTCATGTGACTAAATATAAAACTGATGAGGTCATGTGACTAAATATAAAACTGATGAGGTCATGTGACTAAATATAAAACTGATGAGGTCATGTGACTCAGGACTAGATTAAACATCGATGACTAAACTAACTTGTCTGAACTGATGTTTCCTAACAGGAAACAGAAACACAGATGAGACTCGTCTACCAGCTGGTTCTGCTTCTCAGTTGAGCAGCAGAAGAAAAGACAATAATCTTTATGTCAATGTCGGCTCTCAGTTTAACACAAAGTCACCTCCAATTAGATTCACAAGAAAGATTAGATCTTCTAAAGCAGCAGCCAAACTTCATTTCTTTAGTTGGCATCTCCTCGGAGATGTGTGATCTTTCAATTAGAGCGCTGAGTTGGTCTGATTGGTCTGTGGTGACCTTTGACCCTATTATATTGGAACAGGAGGAAAAGCTGTGATCTGTGGGCGTCGTCCTCCCTCTGCAGCCAACCGGTGAAGAGCTGCATAGAGATGCATCCCGAGTCCTGATGGATGTTGATTGAAACATGTAAAGGGCACGAAAGAGCACACACACACACAGACACACACACAGACACACACACACATACACACACATAGACACACACACACAGACACACACATACACAGACACACAGATAATGGTGCTGAGATGAACGATGTCATTCTGATTAATGCTTAATGTGTCATTAACTCAGCTGTAGGTCCCATCAGAGGCTCTGCTGCAGAGCTAACAGGCGTCGAAGCTATCGAAGCTAACAGGCTGCAGAGCTAACAGGCGTCGGAGCTAACAGGCATCGGAGCTAACAGGCATCGGAGCTAACAAGCATCAGAGCTAACAGGCATCGGAGCTAACAGGCATCGGAGCTAACAGGCGTCACCACATGGACCTCCTGTCAGACCACCACCAGGCTGTGAGCCCTCCATCACCACATGGATGGAAGGCTCACATATCCTCTTCCAGCTCAGCTTCAACGGTCGCTGCTGCTAAACGGATCAGACCAGCATCCTCCAGGCTAAAGAGGAGAGGATCCATCTTGTTATACGCACACAGTTCAAAAGCCAGCATCTGTGATGGAATGGGGGTGAGAGGGCATTAGTGCTCATGGGTGACCTGCACATGTGTGAAGGCACCATTAAAGCTGAACCATATATTCAGGTTTTGGAGCAACATATGCTGCCAAGCAGACAAAGTCTTTTTCAGGGAAGACCTCATTTATTTCAGCAACACAATGTCAAACCACATTCTGCAGGTATTCCAACAGCATGGCTCTGTAGTAAAAGAGTCCGGTGCTAAACTGACCTGCCTGCAGTCCTGACTTGTCACCCATTGAAAATGTTTGGAGCTTTATGAAAAGGTAAAATAGGACAAAGGAGACCCTGAACTCTGGAGCAGCTGAAATCCTACATCAGACAAGAATGGAAAACATTTCACTTTAAAATGACATCATCTGGTCTCCTCACTTTAAAATGACATCATCTGGTCTCCTCAGTTTAAAATGACATCATCTGGTCTCCTCAGTTTAAAATGACATCATCTAGTCTCCTCAGTTTAAAATGACATCAGCTGGTCTCCTCAGTTTAAAATGACATCATCTAGTCGTCTCAGTTTAAAATGACATCAGCTGGTCTCCTCAGTAGTTAAAAGAAGAGGTGATGAAACACAGAGGTAAACATGACCTTGTCCAACTTTATGGAAATGTGTTGCTGCCATCAAATTCTAAATGATATCATTTTATAAAAACAATTAAATTTTTCTGTTGCAACATTTGAAATGTTGTCTTTGTGCTTTTTTAATTTACATATGAGTTTTAATGATTTAAAAATCATTGTTATTGTTTTATTGACATTTTATAAAGTGTAATGAAACAGGTTTGTATGTCAGGGGGATAAAAATGATTAAAACATCTGTTTGAATTCTTATAATAATAACAGGCCTTGTTTCTGACAGGAAGGGGCGGGGCTAGTTTGGACTGCAGAGCGTTCACACCGACCCCAGCAGGGGAGATTAATCCAGCAGCAAACCGTATGCATGAGCATGTGAGCTCACATCACGTCTGCTCCTCGTTCCATCGGAGACGTTTCTTTGAAGCTTCGGTTGCTGTTCGACACAAAGGAGGCGTGAAATTAACGACCAATCCTGTTGCTGGACCACAAGCACATCAATACGAAGCTTAAAAAGGCTCATTATTCATAATGTCAATTTCATTATATTTTCAATATGAAAGAATTCAGGGTGAGGAATGTTTCCCCCAGCTCCTCTAACCCTGCTCCTCCTGCTCCCCCAGCTCCTCTAACCCTGCTCCTCCTGCTCCCCCAGCTCCTCTAACCCTGCTCCTCCTGCTCCCCCAGCTCCTCTAACCCTGCTCCTCCTGCTCCCCCAGCTCCTCTAACCCTGCTCCTCCTGCTCCTCCAACTCCTCCTGCTCCTCCAGCTCCTCTAACCCTGCTCCAGTCCAATAACATGATTTCATGCCCAAGTGAAATCCTCCTCGTGTGTGAACATCTCTCTCACTCCCCATCCACCCCCGGCATTCACCGCTTCCTCACCCCGACACCCCGCCTGACATTTGTGGATGCAGGGGTTGGTGGGGGAGGAATCTCTGCCTTCAGCAGGAGTGTCCTCGTCTATAAGGAAGACTGAGAGCCAGGAGGAGAAGGGATGGAGGCTCTGAGGGGGAGATGGAGGCTCTGAGGGGGAGATGGAGGCTCTGAGGGGGAGATGGAGGCTCTGAGGGGGAGATGGAGGCTCTGAGGGGGAGATGGAGGCTCTGAGGGGGAGAGATACCTTTAATATCAGATGAAGTGTCTGACGGAGGCAGAGAGTCACTAAAACTACACCCTGAAGAAAGATGGAGAGATAATGAGTTTTTGAAAGATATCCAAGAGATAAAGTGACATTTACGGATCAGAACTCCTCACATCCATCATTCCTGAACATCAGACAGGCCGTCCTTTCCTTGGGATGGATCCGTCCTTTCCTTGGGATGAATCCGTCCTTTCCTTGGGATGGATCCGTTCTTTCCTTGGGATGGATCCGTTCTTTCCTTGGGATGGATCCGTTCTTTCCTTGGGATGGACCCGTCCTTTCCTTGGGATGGATCCGTCCTTTCCTTGGGATGGATCCGTTCTTTCCTTGGGATGAACCCGTCCTTTCCTTGGGATGGACCCGTCCTTTCCTTGGGACGGATCCGTCCTTTCCTTGGGACGGATCCGTCCTTTCCTTGGGATGGATCCTCAAAGAGTCTCTCCAGTCTTCTGAAGTGACCGGCTGGTCTTCCTGTTTGCCCACAGCCAGACGTATTATTATTATATTATATATAGAAATTATTCCAGGGAATATCAACCAGCCCTGCTTCACAGTCACAGCTGGGCTCCTTCAAACCCCTTCAGAAGCACCTCGTCCTGCAGGAACCATCCCATCTCCAGGCTACACCAGACCCTCTTCTTCAATGAGGCGTGAGCAAATCCATCCAAAGAGGAGTTTTATGAGACGGATCCTTCTCTCAGAGAAATATGGCTTCATTTTGTGTTAGAGTGGAGGCTGAAAACCCTCCTGTTACAGGTTAGTTCACCTCTGCAGAGGTCCTGCAGGGAAAACGTCAAAAATACCCAAAGTCCAAGAATGTGGAGACGAATCCGTGGATCCGTCTCTTTTTTCCAGACCTGAAACTAAATTTAACAGATTATTTCTTCATCCAGTCCTCATCCTTCTGAGGCTCTGAGAAAATCTACCCACAAGTTTTATGTAGTGAAGGAAAATGCAAAAGGAAAATGTTTCCTGGCCAAACATCAAGGTTTCATGGAAATCCATCCAACAAACAAACAAACAACAAACTGTCTCAGCTGAAAACAGAACCTCCTCATAAACTGGGACTGATTCACCTTAAAAAGTTAATGAGGGAATAATTTTTATTTTGGAAAAACTGCTTTGTCTCAAAGTCAGAAAATCCAGCTGAGATGTTGACGAGTGAAGGAAGCATCAGCTGCTAATGACTGATTGGTAAATTGATCTACCTGTAGACTGACAGACAGATGGACTACAGCAAGGCTGCTAGCATGATTAAACACATACATGACATTATAACAAGTGACTGAACGAAACAATTATTATTATTATTATTATAAAACCAGACAAAAGCTGAAAGCTTTCTGCAAAAAAAGAGAGAACGAGAGAGAGAGAGAGAAAGAGAGAGAGAGAAAGAGAGAGAGAGAGAGGTGTTTTCTATTCATGCCAAACACTGCAGATCAGAATATGGTTCATCAATCATGATGGAGAATTGGGGCCTAAGTGAACGTCTGGCGGTCGGCTTTTATAAGCCACAGAAGGTGGAAGCCGACTAAAAATAGTCCTGCAGCAGCTCCTCGTAAAGAGAAGGAGAAACAGTAAAGAGGAACGAAAAGAAAAACACAACAGCTGATTTCATTTCCCTCGCTGTCACAGCGCCGCTAAATAACTCCGGTCAGGGAATTACAAGCTCCGAACAGCAATCCTATACAGGTGGGAAATGAGAGGAGGAAAAGAGGGGGAGGCAGAGGGAAAAACTACAATGGAGAGTAGGGGTTGATGGATAGAACGAGAGGTAGAGGTGGAGAAGTAATGAAAGGAAATGGAGAGAAACCACAGAGATGGAGAAAGAGACAGAAGTCCTAATAAGAAAAAGAAGGATGGAAACAACAGGACAATCAAAACAGAGGAGGGAAGGAAGGAAGGAAGGATAGATAAAAAGAAAGAAAGAAAGGAATGAAGAATGAATGAAAGATGCAAACAACAGGACAATCAATACAGAAGAGGGAAGGAAGGAAGGAAGGAAGGAATAAATGAGGGAACAAAGGAAGGAAGGAAAGGACAAATGAACAAAGAAATATAAGAATTAAGGAATGAAGGAAGTTACGAAGGAAGGAAGGAATGAAAGAAGGAACAAATGAAGGAAGGAAGGAAAAAGAAAGCCACATAAAACCAGATGTTTTTGGTCAATTTAATTTGGTGTTTGGAGTAAAGCAAACAGGTGACTTTTATTTAATCGACCTGCAGCTCATTGTCTAAAAGTCACTGAGGGCGTGTCCATTGGCTAGTCTGAGGGCGTGTCCATTGGCTAGTCTGAAGGCGTGTCCATTGGCTAGTCTGAGGGATGTCCATTGGCTAGTCTGAGGGCGTGTCCATTGGCTAGTCTGAGGGCGTGTCCATTGGCTAGTCTGAGGGATGTCCATTGGCTAGTCTGAGGGCGTGTCCATTGGCTAGTCTGAGGGCGTGTCCATTGGCTAGTCTGAGGGATGTCCATTGGCTAGTCTGAAGGCGTGTCCATTGGCTAGTCTGAGGGATGTCCATTGGCTAGTCTGAGGGCGTGTCCATTGGCTAGTCTGAGGGCGTGTCCATTGGCTAGTCTGAGGGCCATTGGCTAGTCTGAGGGCGTGTCCATTGGCTAGTCTGAGGGCGTGTCCATTGGCTAATCTGAGGGCGTGTCCATTGGCTAATCTGAGGGCGTGTCCATTGGCTAATCTGAGGGCGTGTCCATTGGCTAGTCAATGCCAATGCTTTCTTTAGTAGCACACAGTCCTAACAGGGTATCCAGGGGTTAGCAGCTAGCATAGCCTCCAGGCTATTACTTACTTATTACTGTCCTCTGGTCAATTCATAAGAATAAAGATAAAGATCTGGTAAACATTTTCACAGTTTTTATTTCACTGACTTTTATATTTAGGTTTTGAGTTTTATCAGCTTTTATTTTTACTGTTTTATTGTTGTGATTTTTAATGTTATTGTTGAAACACTCTCTTCTTCTCTTTTGATTTTTTCTCTTTAACCTCCAAAGGCCTGGCGTCCACATGCGTGGACATCACATTTTGGGTCGTCTATACCATAATACTTAATTCTGCTTAATGGTTAAATTAAAAATGCATACCAAAAAAGAGTTGGGTCTTAGGAGGTCTAATCATTTATGAACGGTTCATGAATGAAGTTCAGTTTGAGTTTTAAACGGCACAGAATCAGGTACAAAGTAAGACGCAAGACACAAAGGGGTAATTCAGTCTTAATTATTCATAGGTGTGTTTTGAACCAATCAGAGTTCATCTCCTATGGTGAGACCCCCCCCATTATTATGAATAATAATATATTATATTTTTTATATATGACTGTCGTTAAATAAAAGTCTTACAGGTGGCTGTTCGGGTCTCTTACAGCAGCAGAATGAATGGGGATAGATGGGAGAGGTTTTCTGTGATGAAACACATCAGGACAACCTGTCAGGTTGTTTTCATGTGATGCTGCTGACTGACAGGTAAAAACATACAGCAGACACTACAGGAAGGATGACAGGAGGAGGAGGAGGAGGAGGAGGAGGAGGACGGCGTCGCTCCTGATTCTAATACAGACAGCAGTCTGAGACAAACTGGGCTCAGCTAAAGAACAGATAGTGAGAGGAGGAGAATGAAGAGAAAGAGGTTGCAGATGGAGAGACAAGGTCCAGGAGATGTTGTGCTTTTCTGTGCTGGTGCCAAAGCAGACTGGGTCTGGGTCTGGGTCTGGGACTGGGTCTGGGACTGGGTCTGGGTCTGGGACTGGGACTGGGTCTGGGACTGGGACTGGGTCTGGGTCTGGGTCTGGGACTGGGTCTGGGTCTGGGACTGGGACTGGGTCTGGGTCTGGGTCTGGGACTGGGTCTGGGTCTGGGACTGGGTCTGGGTCTGGGTCTGGGTCTGGGACTGGGACTGGGTCTGGGTCTGGGACTGGGACTGGGTCTGGGTCTGGGTCTGGGACTGGGACTGGGACAGGATGCGGTTTGCTAATAAAAGACATGATTAGAGTGACAGTCATTAAAATCTGAGCACACGTCTCTGAGGTATCCCTCCAGCATGATAAGAGTACATTTGGGCTTCAAGGACGTTTGATTGAAGCCATAAAAATGAAGGATGACTCGCTGCAGAATCTCTGCCTTAACTTCTCATCCCTCCCTTCATCCCTCGCTTTCCCCCTCTTCCCTCTGCGGATGATTCCTCCTGCTGAAAAAGTGCCTCCACCCCAAACTGTCAGAGGTGGAGGTCGAGATAACAGACAAAAGTTCTCTAGTTAGCACAAGGGATAGATGAATGTGATTGGTCAGGAGGAAGAGAAAACACACCTCACTAATCAGTGTAATAAAGAAAGAAATGATGGTATTACCAGCGGTCTGTGAACGCCTCGTGTCCAATGAAAACCTCTAATGAACATCACCTCCTCCAGACGGTGGAACATTTCCCCGTTTCTGAAGGCAGATCACAGAATGAAAGGCTGACGTCTGATTTAAAGCATTCAGGTCAAAACGACCAGAATGACCAGCGATGGAGGCTCAGTTAGGAGAAGCAGGAGCAGCAGGAGAGGAGGTGCTGAGCTGAAGAGGAGAACAGAGGGGAGGAAACGATTCATCTCTCTATGTTTACCCAGAGCAGCGCTTCACTTTAATAAGATGGAGAATAAACAGCATAATTACAGAGAAACAGTTGATAACAAGCTAACCAGCTAGCATGTTAGCCAGCTGGTTTGCTAGCTACCCCCCAGACACTGGAGCTCCTCTGAAACTATTCTGTTGTTGGATGGTGCTAGCTGTTCCCAGCTGTTCTTAGCTGCTGTTGGCTCTCATCTCTCAGACCTTCAGGTGGATCAGTTTTGTTTTCATTAAACAAAACGACGATTCTTCGCTGACGATGCAATTGTGTTCATAAACCAACCAGAGGTATCGATCAGATAGAAATAAATATCAGGAAAAGTTACTTTGGGTCACATCATCTGGCAGATAATATGGGTCTGGTAAGGTTCTAGTCCCATCTCTGTGTTTGAGACCTCAAACTTATCCTGGACCTCAGCCAGAGGTTTAGTCACGTATTCATTCGCTCATGATCGACCGCTTTATTCTGTCAACATCTGCTATTTTTGGTTTCTGCCGACCAACATGAAAAGTGATGACATCACTTCAGTAAATATGTGATAATACCTATACATCCAGCTGTTTGTCATACATACAAAACACAAAACCCTTGAACTATAAAACATGTGATGCGACGATACAACTGTCATCATGTGATGTCATATGACTGTCATCATGTGACTCTGACCACAGACAGTGAATCTGTCCAGAGGGAATTGAACCTTTATCTGTTTAACCATCTCTCCCTCCCCTGGATCAGAGTCTATACCTACTTATGCAAATAAATCTCTGCCCCCCGATACAATCTCATAATGTTGTGTTCAAATGTGCAGGAAAATACAGTGTCAGAAAAGATACCAGCATCCTCCATTCATCCATCCACGCCTTCATCCCTTCTTCCCTCTCCCCCTTTCTTTCCTTCCATCTTTTCCTCCCTGCCCTCTCCTCCTCCTCCTGTCACTGCCTTTGTCTTTTCACGGCCACCTCGAACAGCTTCAGATCAATCAGAGGCACTCAGCGGAGTTTGTTAGTGTGGTGCTGCTGCAGCAGAATGAAGCCCTGCACCCAGGGGTTCGCTGCCCTCATAATTAAATAGCTGGAGGACTGAATGCTTTCGTCCAGGACCTTGTGAAATGCTCTGCTGACAATCTGCCTCGCAATTTGTGCCGGTGCAAAACTAATCACTTAGGCCTGTGCAATCCCAGACATGCTACTGAGAAAAAAACAGTGATATTATTTGGTAATAAAATAGAGCCGGAGACACAGCTGATGCTGATTTGAAAGCAGGACTAGCAGCTCCATGTCCAGGACCTGTCAATCACAAACTGATTTACGTAGAGCAGGAAGTTGTGTTTGCACCAATCGATATCTCATCCTGTAAGTGCCAGCGGGGAACTACAACTGACCAGCTCTGACCATGCTGTACGACCTGTATGCTACACACACCTACATGTTAGCTAACACACAAAAGGCCAAGAGCATCAATCACAGCTATAGAAAAAGTGTTGGTTTTAAAGAAGACAAACTTATTTACAGCCACTGAACCTGAAACGTCAGCTGTTTTCAGCTGGGGTCCAGCTGATCTGTCTGATGACACTGCCAGAATAACTCCTCCTCCATTTTCCTGGTTACCAGGGTAACAAGTCCTGCTAAGTCTGTCGACCGTGATGACCTCAGTGCTTTGAGGACAGCAAAAAGGGCAGAACAGGAAACCTCTGCCGAGGCTCATTATTCCCTCCAAAGGTTCTCCTTCCTGTTTATGTCATTCCAGCAGTAAACGGTGAGGACAAGGAAGTACAGGGCTTTAATCTCAAGAAATCCAATTAACAGACAAGGGTCAAAACCAGTAAGCAGTCCAAGACAGGAAGCAGTATCCAAACCCAAAAGGCAAAGCTGGGAACACTGGGAACACTGGAGAACGGCTGGAACGTGTGAGAAGACATCAACAACTAACTGGAAACTAACAGGAACCAATGAGACTAAACACACTGGGATAACAGGGAATGACAAACAGGTGGCACAGGGGGAAGGAGCCAATCAGCAGCAGCTAGAAACAATCAGCCAATCAGCAGTACTGGAGGGAAAATATCACAGGGGAACAAGCTGAGAAAACTAAAGGGGCAGACAGGTGAAGAACCCAGAGAACATAGAACCCAGAGAACAAAGAACCCAGAGAACATAGAACCCAGAGAACAAAGAACCCAGAGAACATATAGCAAAAACCCTAGAACATAGAACCCAGAGGACAAAGAGCCCAGAGAACATAGAACCCAGAGGACATAGAACCCAGAGAACATAGAACCCAGAGAACAAAGAGCCCAGGGAACATAGAACCCAGAGGACAAAGAGCCCAGAGAACATAGAACCCAGAGGACAAAGAGCCCAGAGAACATAGAACCCAGAGGACAAAGAGCCCAGAGAATATAGAACCCAGAGAACAAAGAGCCCAGAGAACAAAGAGCCCAGAAAACATAGAACCCAGAGGACAAAGAGCCCAGAGAACATAGAACCCAGAGAACAAAGAGCCCAGAGAACATAGAACCCATAGAACATACAGTAGAACCCAGAGAACATAGAATGAATCCACTCTTCCTCTGGATCTACTCCAGACTTCAGTGGTTCCTCCTTTGGAGTTTGTCTTCAGGTCTGTTCCCAGCTGTTTTTAAGGTGTTCCACTGGTTCCCAGTTTAAACTCTGTCAGTGTTTAGGTGTCAGAGGAACGTCGGTTCTCCAGACGGGTCGTCTGCTCCAAACCTCACTGACAGCATGAAGCCATAGATGTTCCAGCTCCATAGCATGTTAGACGAGACGCCGTGGGCATCGACCTGATGACCCGATGACCTGATATTTCAGACGGCACCATGTTACTGATAAACATAGTAAATTACAGGAGTTGCTGCTGCCCAGAATGAACAGCTGACTGATGAGCATGAGGAGACAAACAGCTGACTGATGAGCATGAGGAGACAAACAGCTGACTGATGAGCATGAGGAGACAAACAGCTGACTGATGAGCATGAGGAGACAAACAGCTGACTGATGAGGATGAGGAGACAAACAGCTGACTGATGAGGATGAGGAGACAAACAGCTGACTGATGAGGATGAGGAGACAAACAGCTGACTGATGAGGATGAGGAGACAAACAGCTGACTGATGAGGATGAGGAGACAAACAGCTGACTGATGAGGATGAGGAGACAAACAGCTGACTGATGAGGATGAGGAGACAAACAGCTGACTGATGAGGATGAGGAGACAAACAGCTGACTGATGAGGATGAGGAGACAAACAGCTGACTGATGAGGATGAGGAGACAAACAGCTGAGCACCTTTAACACAACTACCCAAACTAAATAATTCAAATCATCATCTCTAAAGAAGTAAAAAACTTTCTTCACCAATCTGGAACCAGATCATCTGTTCTCTGCCCACGACATGAAAACATGTTTCACATCCAGCATGATGACAGAAGACACACAAACACTAGCACTGCTGGGAAGCCCTGGCAGAGGACCTGAAGCCCAGCTCTGCTCAGCCAAGCTGGTCTGAATGAGTGACACAGAATGGGCAGACTGGGCAGACCGGAACAGACTGGGACGTCCTGGTCCATCAGGGCGACTTTACAGCTGACAGCGCTGCCAATGAATGCTTCGACTGTAACAAAGCACCATTTTGAAAATGAGCACGGAGGGAGAGAGAGCAGCTAGAACGTCATAAACAACCAATGAAAACACAGCAGGCCCAGTTCCACCAGGATCTGGATCTGGATCAAACTGGACAGGGTTCAGAGGAGGCAGATGATTTATTTCATTATGATTAGAAGATTCATCTTCAACTTGTTCCAGGTCTCTTGGTAGTTCTACTATCCTGACGGCACCTGGGCTTGTGGGGGGAGACGGTGGAGTCGGTGGGGGGTGGAGGCAGCTGACCCGTCTACCAGACCAGCTCATCACCAGCGTCTCCTGACTGGAGGACATGGTGTTCATCCTCTGCTCCTTCTATTTCCTTCTATCTCTGTTATCTCGGTTTCCTGCATCCTTCATCACCAGAAACACAACACCACCTGAACTGATGACATCACTGTGGTGACATCACTGTGGTGACCCGCTGTCTCTATACTGACAGCCATATGTTTAGAACCAGACCCTTTACTACGAGCTGAGAGAAGTAGGGAACAGGTGAGTTTTAGCTCTGCCTCCTACATTAGATAAACATGTTTGTCCTCTGCTCCAGGCGTCTTTACAGTAAACACACGGTGACCCCATCTAAAAGCAACCAGAGTTCACCTTCATTAAGACTCTTCTCTGATTGGCTCAGATCTATCTCCATTTCATTTACACAGTGACATCATTAACTAACCCTGGATGATGTCACAGATGGAAGTGAAGACAATCACAAACTGGGCTCTCATTGGTGCTGATGAGGGAACATAAAGATGAGTCTGTGTGTGAATTATTTACAAATTAGAGTCAGTTTTTATTTCATTCCCCCCCAGGCCGTGGCTCCAGCCCTAAAAAGGTCTTTTCAGGAGACACCAGGGGAGGATTGGTCTTTGTCTGACGCTCCTCAAAATAAAAGGACACTGGCAGGAGGTGGGACAGAGCGAGAGGGAGGCCAACACTCTCTTCTTCTTCTACTGTCCATCACTGCAGAGGACAGACCAGGATAAACCTGTATCCATCTGATGTGATCACATCTGTCCTCCAATCAGCAGACATGTGATCATTGATCCCTTTTTACACGAGTCATCTGATCACCAACAACAACAACAAACATCATATTAGTGAGACGACTCATGGTGTTCAAACCCCATTAAATTCACACTTTTAATGGAGGGGACAAACCCTGTTTTTAGGGGGTATGTTCCTCTGGATCTGCACTCATTTTATCTGGACAGATATTAGATGGATGTCTCTTATATTATATTCTTATATTATGTTGTTATATTATATATTTTTAAATTATATTCTTATATTCTTACATATATAATGTTATATATTCTTACATTATATTACATTCTTATATTTTATTCTTATATTATATAACATTCTTATATTATATTCTTACATTATATTATATTCTTACATTATATTACATTCTTATATTATATTCTTACATTACATTATTATATTCCTATATTACCATATAAATTGTAAATTTCCCCACTGTGGGACTAATAAAGGGATATCTTATCTTATATTATATTCTTATATCATATTCTTACATTATATTACATTCTTATATTGTATATTCTTACATTATATTATATTCTTATATTATATTGTCATATATTTTTACATTCTATTATATTGTTATATTATATTTTTTATATACGACTGTCGTTAAATCAAAGTCTTACAGGTGGCTGTTCGGTTCTCTTACAGCAGCAGAATGAATGGGGGTAGATGGGAGATAGATGAATGCTACTGACCTGGATTAGAGTGAAATATTGCTGCGCTCTCTTGCGTGACTTGGCATGTGATAAGAACGAAGGCGGCGCTGCCTTAGCGCTATCTGGGGGACGCTCTGCCCTTCGTTAGAAGGACAATGAGGAAGGAAAACTAATCACATCCTGTTTCTCTTCTATCAGCTGTTCTTTATTTCTGTCTCCTCTTTTCTTCCTGTCACCCCATCCTTAAGCTCCCATTTACTGCCTCATTCACTCGTCCGTTTCCTTCAACTCTCCCTTCCAGATCTCCTTCTCCCTGACGGTCGCTCCACGTCCTTCCAGCTCATAAATAGCGTTTATGTGTTGGATGTTGTGCATATGAATATCAGATCATCGTGATGTTTCCCTGCCACCAGCAGTCGTCCCGGGACATCACTCAGGATTTATCTGTCGCTCTGCTTCATGGCGGCGCCTCGAACACAGAGGTCACTACAGGAAGAGAAGGGAGAGTCCCGACCAATGACAGCTGCTGGTGTGTGATGGATGCTCCAGATACAATCTGATGAAGTGTGTACATCCATCCATGTGTGGAGTAGAGCTGTGACTGTCACAGTGTGTAAACTAAACCAGATCACAGGTGTGTTACAGGAGGAGTGTGTGTTTACCTGTGTGGTACATTGTGGGTCATCCCAGAGATACATTGTTAATCCAGGTTGTACGTCTACCTGCTCTGGGTCAAATGTTAGCTTGAACACGGTGCTAATGTTTACCTTCAGACTGATGCCACTGAACATTATTATCTCCCAAATCAAAGTCTGTCTCAAAAAATACTTTACTAAGAACTTTTTCATGTTAATGAATGAATTTATTTTCTCAGTCTTGTCTGGGTGGAGGTCATTTTTTATATGTGCACTCATTTCATTTCAGCAAAGCATGAGCATCTTTTATACGTTTCGCTGTCCTGATCAGTGATTCAACTCTCCTCTGGTCTGGTCTGGTGCTTCTACCGAGGGCGTGGCTTATCCATGCTTCACACACAGACACACAGAGTGAAGTAGAGGAGACACGTTGAACGATAGTAACCCGAGTTGAAGAAGCCAATATATTACATGTAATAAAAACTTCCCCAAAACCAAAGATGGACAAACGTTGACCCCAAAGTGCAAACCAGGACAAAATGTTTCAGTTTTTCAAATGAGTCGCTACCAAACCTGAACCTGGTACCAGTGGTGAGGATGCTAACAGCTTCTCTGCTGCTGAGCGGAGGGAGGCTAGCCCTGCCCCGAGCGCTGACACAGCTGCACCCAGAGACAAACACAGGAAGACAGGCAGTGACCCATCTTGTCTGTCAGACAGGAAATACTCTTCCTGGTTCTACAGACAGATAAAGGTAAGGTTTGGTGTAAAAGTAAATAAAAATGTACATTAATTACATCAAACATCTACAATTAAAGTCACAGCAACGGCTCCACCATGTGGCCAGGATGATGAAGAGAACTGATGGAATATGATAAATGGTCAATAAACTACCTATTCACGGAAAATATTTATTGGCATAAGAACGATATCACAGAATGATATTTCAGAACTATATATATGTCAATACTCCTTCATTTTTAAAGTTGCCCCCTCACCTACCAACCAGTAAAGAAAGAGTCCCGTGTTGGCTGCTCAGTATGAAGGTCATCACTTCTCAACTGAAAACGTTTTAAATGACCAGAATCAGTGACGGCGGTTTGACTGAGAACCTGCAGCTCAGGTGCCGACCTGCCAACCAGAAAGCGCTGAGGATAAATGTGGAAACACTCAGTGAACGTTGGGCATCTGGAACCAGACGGCGACATCTCTACACGTGTAGCCAATGTAAACGATGCATGTTAGTGATTGGACGTGGTTCCACCGGCGTGCCGTCGGGCGTCTCTCAGACTCTCTCCCTCCCTGGGCAGGTGGTGCTGAGGCTGAGGCCCGTCCAGATGGGCTCTAAATCATCGCAGCTCTCTGCCAACTCTTGACATAAATATCCCAGAAGAAACACAGAAGTGACTTCGGGGTTTACCATCATTCATCCTCCTGTCTGCACCTCCCCGCCTCTCAGATATCTTCATCTCTGACAGCCTTTTCCTTCCTCTATCTCTTACCATCTTCCTCACTTTACTCTGACATCAGTTCTTTCCTCCCGTCTGAATCACAGCCCATTTCCTTCTCTCTCTATCTCTTCTGGATGTTTTAGCCCAACGTTCTCATCTTCGCCTGCGGGGGTTTGTCCAACCTGTCGCTTTGACACCGGCTCAGCGTGTCCTACAGCCATCTGTCAGCATCTGTTTAATCTCACATCAGCACCCGTCTGCCTCACCCGTCTCCCTCACCCGTCTGCCTTTCCCATCTGCTCGTCTGTGACCTCTGACCTCTGGGTTCTTCTTCTGGGCCTCACATGAAGGTGAGTCTGTTCTCATCACTGAACAAACAGCAGGAGGAACTTTAGAGGAAGGTTTCAATATGTTACAGGTGACGTCCGTGTAGTGTGATCACCTACGATCTGCTGGTTATACACTAGTGATCACCTACCCTCTGCTGGTTATACACTAGTGATCACCTACGATCTGCTGGTTATACACTAGTGATCACCTACACTCTGCTGGTTACACACTGGTGACGGTTTAAAATCCTTCCCCCTTAATGGTCAGACACCAACATACCTTCAGGAGCTCGTAGTTCCCTACTACCCATCTAGAACATTACGCTCCCTGGATGCAGGGTTACTTGTGATCCCTAGAGTCTCCAAAAGTAGACCAGGAGCCAGAGCCTTCAGTTCTCAGGCTCCTCTCCTGTGGAACCATCTTCCAGTCTGGGTCCAGGAGGCAGACACCCTCTCTACATTTAAGAGGAGGCTTAAAACTTTCCTTTTTGATAAAGCTTAGAATTAAGGCTGGCTTAGGCTAATCTTTAGCTCTGCTGCTGCTGGGACCATGATTGACACCCTCTGACATCATCATTACCATGATTGTTATTGAACATGTCTGTGTCCCTTTCCCCCTCTCCCTCTCCCAACCTTTCTCTCTCTCTCTCTCACCCCAACCAGTCAAAGCAGAGGCTCCGCCCACCTTGAGTCTCGGATCTGCTCGACGTTTCTGCCTTTTTTTTTTAAAGTCAGTTTTCCTCTCCACTGTCTCCATGTTCTTCTGATGGAGGATTGTTGAGTCTCTGTAGAACAAAGAGTCGGTCTAGAGCTGCTCTGTTTGGAAAGTGTCCTGATAGAACTCTTGTTGTGATTTGGCTCTATACAAATAAATTGAACTAAATTGTACTGAAGTACACTCTGCTGGTTACACACATTCATCATGTATGAACCTGGACTGTTTCACTTCACCTCTTCCATCCTTCATCCATTCTTCCATTCCTTCAACCTGCCATTCATCCCTTTCTCTAATCTTCCTGTTTACCCTTTCTTCCTTGACTTTCCATTATTCTCCATCTGATTCCTCTTTAATTTCATTCTGAACTCATTCCCGTATCTGATCCATTTATTTCATCCTCATTCCCTTCTTTATTAACTAATGTCCCATTTCTCTTCCACATTTCTTCCATCACCTTCCCTCGTGTCCAACTGGATCCATCTGTTTCTTCCTTGATCTCCCACTTCCTTGTTTCCTACCATGTAATTCCTCTTTTTATTCCTCCACCCTTCCTTTCCTTGTTCCTTAGGATAGGATGCTTTCTTCTCATCTCATGGTCTTTTACCACTGGACTCCTCGTTTTTTCTCGTCCCTCTCGCCTTCCTTTTTTTCAAAAGTTTCTTCTTGGATTTTTCATCTTTCAATTCCTCTATTTTGTCCTTGATTCCTTTTTCCTCATATCCCATAATTTCTCCATTTTCTCCTCAATTCTTCCTTTCCTCAGTTTCTTCTCATATTCCTTCATTCATTCCTTCATTTCCAGCTGCTGTATATAATCCCCCTCTCTTTCTCCTTCCCTCCTTCCACCTTCATGCAACAGATATTTTCTCCCATTCCCAACCACCGGATTCCTCCCGTTTTTCCTTAATCCCTCCTTTCAATATTCCCTTCCCACAAATTCCTTCTTTCTTCCTTGATCCCTCGTTTCTTGATCCCTGCACACCTCCCCCAATCCCTCTATCAACTCTCCACAGTAGTCCCATCTCTCTCTCTCTCTGCTTCATGTGTGTATTTATTGTGTAGAGGACTATGAACTGGTGTGTGTATTTATATTACTGGTGTGTGTAACCAGAGGCTAAAACAACATTACAGCACTAACTCAGATGACATGTGGAGCAGCTGAAACAGGCCACAGTCCTCTTGCTGATACACTCGGCTGTTTCTGCTCTGCCCAATTAATCTGACTCCGTCAAGCCGAGACTCAAACTGTCACCATAAGAGTAATAAAGAAAAGCTGGGAGCTGTTTGCATTAAAGCTCGTCTCTGCCTGCCGGAGGATCCGGCTCAGCTAACGGTCTGTCCGTCTCTTTCCACTCATTTATTCCGCTGTGGTCGGGGCACAAATCCCCTCATCATCTAAAAAAAAAACAACAACACTAAAGGCAGGACGGGCTTGTAAAGCCTCATTAGGCGTAATAACCTTTAGTGAGCACACAACAGTGACTGAATGTGAATCACACTAATGCAGGGATTTGTCTGTGTGTGCAGCGTGTGTGTGTGTGTGTACAGCGTGTGTGTGTGTGTGTGTGTACAGCGTGTGTGTGTGTGTGTACAGCGTGTGTGTGTGTGTACAGTGTGTGTGTGTGTGTACAGTGTGTGTGTGTGTGTACAGCGTGTGTGTGTGTGTGTACAGTGTGTGTGTGTGTGTACAGCGTGTGTGTGTGTGTACAGTGTGTGTGTGTGTGTACAGCGTGTGTGTGTACAGCGTGTGTGTGTGTACGTACAGTGTGTGTGTGTGTGTGTGTGTACAGCGTGTGTGTGTGTGTACGTACAGTGTGTGTGTGTGTACAGTGTGTGTGTGTGTGTACAGTGTGTGTGTGTGTGTGTACAGCGTGTGTGTGTGTGTGCAGCGTGTGTGTGTGTGTACAGCGTGTGTGTGTGTGTACAGCGTGTGTGTGTGTGTGTACAGCGTGTGTGTGTACAGCGTGTGTGTGTGTGTGTACAGCGTGTGTGTGTACAGCGTGTGTGTGTGTACAGCGTGTGTGTGTGTGTGTACAGCGTGTGTGTGTGTGTGTACAGCGTGTGTGTGTGTGTACAGCGTGTGTGTGTGTGTGTACAGCGTGTGTGTGTACAGCGTGTGTGTGTGTGTGTACAGCGTGTGTGTGTGTGTGTACAGCGTGTGTGTGTGTACAGCGTGTGTGTGTGTGTGTACAGCGTGTGTGTGTGTGTGCAGCGTGTGTGTGTGTGTACAGCGTGTGTGTGTGTGTACAGCGTGTGTGTACAGTGTGTGTGTGTACAGCGTGTGTGTACAGCGTGTGTGTGTGTGCAGCATGTATGTGTGTGTGTGCAGCATGTGTGGGTGTGTGCAGCGCGTGTGTGTGCAGCATGAGTGTGTGTGTGTGTGTACAGCGTGTGTGTGTGTGTGCAGCGTGTGTGTGTGTACAGCGTGTGTGTGTGTGTGTGCAGCGTGTGTGTGTGTGTGTACAGCGTGTGTGTGTGTGTGTGCAGCGTGTGTGTGTGTGTGTGTGCAGCAAGTGTGGGTGTGTGTGTGTGTGTGTGTACAGCGTGTGGGTGTGTGTGTGCAGCGTGTGTGTGGGTGTGTGCAGCGCGTGTGTGTGTGTGTGTGTGTGTGTGCGTGTGCAGCCTGTGTGTGTGTGTTTGTGCAGCCTGTGTGTGTGTGTGTGTGCAGCCTGTGTGTGTGTGTTTGTGCAGCCTGTGTGTGTGTGTGTGTGTGTGTGTGTGTGTGTGTGTGTGTGTGTCTGTGTGTGCAGCGTGTGTGTGTGTGTGTGTGTGTGTGTGTGTGTGTGTGTGTGTGTGTGTGTGTGTGTGTCTGTGTGTGCAGCGTGTGTGTCCTCGCGGCCCCGAGCCACAATGCGTCGTATTCAGCAGGGTCCCCGGATTAAAATGTAATTTCATTCAAAGTCACAAATTGGGTTTTTTACTGTACTAATCTTCATTTTGCTCAGCAGAATGAAGTATGTCATTAAAGAAGAAGTGACTTAATGAAAGAGTGCAGGATGGATAGACTGCAGCTCTCCATCAGAACAGAAAAGGTTATTCTACATTATAAACATTACAAACTTCATGAATAATGCACCACACCACTGTTTGAGAGTCTATTATAGTGATTCTGTTTTAGGAAAGGGTTCATGACAATTACATCTACATCTACTGTTCAGGCTTTCAGCTCAGAGGGACTGTTAGGACTGGAACAGGGGCGGTACAGGTAGAGGAACAGGAACATCTAGGAGCTGGTCTGACCTGGGTATAGGGACCAAAGACTAATGGAACCACCTAATATCAGGTCTGACATCATCAGACCAGACACTTTGTGCAAAGCTGCATTCTGAATCATTCAACCTGTTTTTATCAGATAATGATCAGATTAATCTGATGTGGAATCAGTGAAATCAGAGGAAAATGAGAAAAATATTTGGTTTGAAATGTTAATAATAACCTGATGTCTTAGAAAAGACTCAAATATCAACACTTTTATTAAACTGGAATAAAATACTGACGGTTTTCTTGATACAATCAGACTAAAATGTTTTAAAGACTTTTAAACCTGGACTAAAAACAGGATCATGTGACTAAATATGATCGAACGGATGAGGTCATGTGACTAAACATGATCAAACGGATGAGGTCATGTGACTAAACATGATCAAACGGATGAGGTCATGTGACTAAACATGATCAAACGGATGAGGTCATGTGACTAAACATGATCAAACGGATGAGGTCATGTGACTAAACATGATCAAACGGATGAGGTCATGTGACTAAACATGATCAAACGGATGAGGTCATGTGACTAAACATGATCAAACGGATGAGGTCATGTGACTAAACATGATCAAACGGATGAGGTCATGTGACTAAACATGATCAAACGGATGAGGTCATGTGACTAAACATGATCAAACGGATGAGGTCATGTGACTAAACATGATCAAACGGATGAGGTCATGTGACTAAACATGATCAAACGGATGAGGTCATGTGACTAAACATGATCAAACGGATGAGGTCATGTGACTAAACATGATCAAACGGATGAGGTCATGTGACTAAACATGATCAAACGGATGAGGTCATGTGACTAAACATGATCAAACGGATGAGGTCATGTGACTAAACATGATCAAACGGATGAGGTCATGTGACTAAACATGATCAAACGGATGAGGTCATGTGACTAAACATGATCAAACGGATGAGGTCATGTGACTAAACATGATCAAACGGATGAGGTCATGTGACTAAACATGATCAAACGGATGAGGTCATGTGACTAAACATGATCAAACGGATGAGGTCATGTGACTAAACATGATCAAACGGATGAGGTCATGTGACTAAACATGATCAAACGGATGAGGTCATGTGACTAAACATGATCAAACGGATGAGGTCATGTGACTAAACATGATCAAACGGATGAGGTCATGTGACTAAACATGATCAAACGGATGAGGTCATGTGACTAAACATGATCAAACGGATGAGGTCATGTGACTAAACATGATCAAACGGATGAGGTCATGTGACTAAACATGATCAAACGGATGAGGTCATGTGACTAAACATAATCAAACGGATGAGGTCATGTGACTAAACATAATCAAACGGATGAGGTCATGTGACTAAACATAATCAAACGGATGAGGTCATGTGACTAAACATGATCAATGTGACTCAGGACTGAGATGACATTAAACATAGATGACTAACACCAGGAGCAACAGTCAGGCCTTGAACTACACTATAAATTCTGTATTTGCAAAGATTTAAAATCTTGGACGTGGACACATGAGATTAATCATCTTGCTTTTAAATTAATTTACTAGTTTTTATTTTATTTTAAGATTTCTTGACAAGTAAAATGATGAAATGATAAAGATCTGAAAGTTTACACAGAACAGTTTACACATAAGTTCCCGTCTCACCAAGCTGGCTTTGGCAACGATTGATTGGAATGAATTCGCAGTAGAACTGATTTAATCTGATTTAATCCGGTAAGAACCGGTTCCTCTGGGACTCTCCTACAGTAACAAGTGGAGAACAGGATCCAACCAAATGTGTCTAATGTTCATACATATGATGAAGGTCAGGAAGAGGACACAGTGTTTGAGACGTGAACAAAACGCTCCTGAGGAAATATTAAAATGAGGGAAATGAACCTGTGTTCACGGTGAAACACTGAGTTTAAATTCAGTGGATACAGTGAGACGAACTGCAGCTCCACTGTGACCATAATGAATTCTCAGCACACCACCCATCTCACATAATCACATTCAGGAATCAGCAGAACCATTTCCTTCAGCTCTGCTCTTACATTTGTGGAATAGAAATCATGATCCACACAATAATTCCTGTGATATCATCTCTGGCTCCAGAATTGTTTGCTACTTCAAAAAGGCCGGCGCATTAAAAACGGAGCCGAGATGCTGTTTTCAATTAAATCTGTTGGAATGATTTCAGCCCATCATCCTGGAGGAAAACCAATCCCAACACAGCTCATTCAATTCTCACCTTAATTAAGGTTATTTTTGGATTTCTTCACTCATATTCTCCATTTCATTCTTATCCTGAGCAGCGACTGATCAACGAATCACCTTCCCAAACAGCCATTAAGGCCCTGATGGGAATTAGAAGTCCATTTCCTCCTTCCTTCCCTCCTCCCTCTGTCCCGTCTTCCTCTTCCCCCCTCATCATCGCTCCCATCGATGGATGGAGAGATTTACAGCTGGGGGTCAAACGCTGGCCGTAATTAGCTTAAGTAGTTTAGAGGAATAAACTCTTCCTCTGCTGAAACACGTCAGAGAGTCACAACGAGGTGTGACTCAGCAGAAGGTCAGCTGACCGCCGTCCGGCCGTCTGCTCCTCGTCTGTCCGTCTGCTACTCATCTGTCCGTCTGCCCCTCGTCCGTCTGCTCCTTGTCTGTCCGTCTGCTCCTCATCCGTCTGTCCGTCTGCTCCTCGTCCAACTGATCTGAATCCAGATCCAGATCCTAATCCAGATTAGACTAAATCTATATGTGGATCTGGATCCTGATCCAGATGTGGTAGTTTAAACCTCTATGTGGAGGGGGTCAGTATGTGTTGGATCACAGTAACAGAGGGGGGCAGAGACCTGACACTGCCCCCTATAGGTGGCTGAGATAATGCAGGTTCACAGTGAAGGTAGTTCTGGATGCTGAAGGAATGATGCTTTCAAATGCAGTAAAAGAGTCGGACATTTCAAATAGAGCAGAGCTGAAAGTTCAACCAGCCTCTCATGGTCAAGGAGACGAGTCAGTGGTCCAGGAGGTTCCCACAGGTTATGAGTCAACTCTAGACCAACTGAAGGCAGCAGCTGATCGAACCGTTAATATAAAACCGTTAATATAAAACCGTTAATATAAAACAGTTACTATAAAACCGTTAATATAAACCGTTAATATAAAACAGTTAATATAAAACCGTTAATATAAAAGTTAATATAAAACCGTTAATATAAAACCGTTAATATAAAACCGTTAATATAAAACCGTTAATATATATAAAACAGTTACTATAAAACCGTGAATATAAAACCGTTACTATAAAACCGTTAATATAAAACAGTTACTATAAAACCGTGAATATAAAACCGTTACTATAAAACCGTTAATATAAAACAGTTAATATAAAACAGTTAATATAAAACCGTTAATATGAAACAGTTAATATAAAACAGTTAATATGAAACAGTTAATATGAAACAGTTAATATAAAACAGTTAATATAAAACAGTTACTATAAAACTGTGAATATAAAACCGTTACTATAAAACCGTTAATATAAAACCGTTAATATAAAACAGTTAATATAAAACCGTTACTATAAAACCGTTAATATAAAACCGTTAATATAAAACAGTTAATATAAAATCGTTACTATAAAACCGTTAATATAAAACCGTTAATATAAAACAGTTAATATAAAACCGTTAATATGAAACAGTTAATATAAAACCGTTAATATGAAACAGTTAATATGAAACAGTTAATATAAAACAGTTAATATAACTCATGTAAACACCAGATCTGGAGGGTCAGAGACGGACAGGAAGTCACGACTACTGTGAAGAAAAGCTCATCCCTGAACACGTTGTAGACTTTCATTAACAACAGGGATTGTTAATAGGAATGAGGAAAACTCCCATGATCCCCTGCTACTGACAGACCCTGAGCAGCAGAAACTGTTGATGAACTTCATGTCCCAAATCTTTTGTTTGGTAGATTTAACTCCTCATCATCACCCGATGTCTCCTCTGCTGCTCACAGACATGTCAGACACACCGTCAGAGACAGGAAGGGACTACAGATGGAAATTAGCTTCATGCTAACTGTTACTTTTAATGCTAAACTGAAAACATAAACAACAAACTAAACTAAATGACCTCCTGAGTTTAGTCTGACGCTGCAGTCAGAATCTAACAGACTTTGGAGGAGCTGCTGGTCCTTTCTGTCACCCTCTGACTGAGAGGCCTCCCACTGCTCCCCCTTCCTCCTCCCTCCTCTCCTCTCTCCTTATCGCCTCACATTGTTGACACATCCACCAAGTGGACCATGTCATCCATACAGGTTTTACTGAAATCAAATCAGTAATCCACCAAAAGACACGGCAGGATGATTTCAGACTTAAACACACTCCTGCCTCTCCTCTCCTCCTCCCTCTCCTCTCCTCCTGCCTCCACACTAGTTCTGTGTGTCAGAGAAATGTTGGATATGACTGAGGCTGGATCAGACCTGCAGATGACCTGTCATCACACACACACACACACACACCTGGAGGCGGAGTCTGTCATCACACACACACACACACACACACACACACACACACACACACACACACACACACACACACACACACACACACACACACACACAACTGGAGGCGGAGTCTGTCATCACACACACACACACAGGACCTGAAGGTTCTCCTGCATAGATCAATGAGAACATCACAACCTGAGGAGAACATTTAGTGGTGCAGCTTCACCTCCTGAGACGCCTTTAATCTGAAATTCAAACTGTTTCTGTCATTCTTCAGATCAGAATAATGAGTCCAATTATCAGCATCACAAACACTTGATGGACATCATTCTATTTCCTCTTTAACTCACGGGTTTCCCCCTGAATGCCTCCAACATGGACACATGGTGAGTCACTGGAAACGAGGAGACCTCCTGTTTAAAGATCCTCCATTTAAAACATGCTTTACATCAGAGACGTGTAAACATGTCAACATGTAGAGATAAAGTGATGCTGAAAGTGACTTCAGCATGTTAGCAGGGTGCTAGCACAAGGTTAGCATTCTGCTACCAGACTATGTTGAGTCTCAGTACACGCCCACAGAGATGACATCATCATTTAGAAGCAGTTTCTCAGTAGAATGGTCATTGATAGTGTGTCTACAACCCCAGACTGTCCTTTACCTCCAACACAAACACACTGATCTACACTGAGATACAGGTTGGAGTTCTTCCTGCCTCCAGAGGTTCTGACACAAACTTCATTCATGGATCCAGGAGATACAGACGGTTTCAGGTGGACACGTCACCAGAATAAAGGAGGAGCAAGATTTTTACCTATAAAATCAGGCAGGTGTGAAGATTTTGCTCCACTTGATGATCTCTGATAAGTAAAATATGTTGAAATAAAAAAAGCACAATAAAATACACCAGAGTAACCTTCAGTTACAGGTGAACACACACACACACACACACACACACACACATACCTGAGTCACCAGGGGTTCCGTGTCCTCCAGGATGGAGATGAAGGGGATTTCCAGGAACGACGACAGGAACTCCAGCTGGATCAGCTCCTCCCTGGACCGGGGGAAGGCGACCACGGCGGACACTCCTCTGACCACCAGCTCCTGACAGGCGCTCCGGGACAACGACTCCGGGTCTCCTCCCGCGGGTGATCGAGCCACCACCTCCAGGCTCAGGTTGTAGGGCAGCAGAGGAGGCGTCTGGGGGCTTGTGGAGAAGTCTGCTCCTCCGCTCTGGTGCCGGAGGCTAGCCAGGGCGCGGTTGAGCGCGTTTTGTATCCGTGCCGGCTGACGGGACGGCAAGAGCGCACCGAGGCGCACGGTGTGTCCGATCCGGGCGAGGATGTGGCAAGGCTGGGGGTGCAGGAAGCAGGGCTCCGGGGAGGAGGTGACGGTTAACAGAAGGAGCAGCAGGAGGAGATGAAATCTCCCGGGGGCGAGGCAGTGGGTCCAGAGTCCAGAGAGAGACAGCATGCTGCAGCTCCGACAGGCGACAGAGGAGGACTGGGCTCCGCTCAGCGGGAGATGGCATAGCTCCCTATTTCTCCTGCTCCGCCGCTTCTCCCGGACTTGATGGTTCCTTTCTACCCTCCGTTCTTTTCCTCTGTTGCCGCCGGTGATGTGTCGGTGATCTGACGCTGATTTGACGTTTCACCTCTTCAAAGTTTCAGAGAAGACGCGCCGCTGGAGGAGAGATGAGCAGCTGAGAGCGGCTCCCCGCGTCTGTCCGCCTCTGCTGGAGGAGGGAAGGCGTGTGTCTGTGTGTGTGTGTGTGTCTGAGTGTGTGTGTGTGTCTGAGTGTGTGTGTGTGTGTGTGTGTTTGTCCACGCGCCAGTAATCTCACCACTCGCTGACTTTTAAAGCAACCCTAACATTTCCTTAGAATTTAAACTGTTTCCGTTCAGATATTAAACCAGGATCCCTCCTGGACCCGGTTAGGATTCTGTAACATAAAGCTACAAAAACTGTCACAGTGGACATTTTACAAAGTTAATTAGAAACTGTGAAATAATTATTAAATAAATATTTACTCCTCACGTTCAGTTGAAATCGTCTCCAGACTCTCTTGGCTGATTTTTAAATCTACTTCCTGGTTCAGGGTGTCATGAAGTCCTTCAACCTGACAAGCACCACAAGGGGGGGTAGCTGGAGCACCCTGGGGGGGGCTAGCTGGAGCAGAAAAGAAAAATAACACTGGTGTTGGGCGTTTTCTGTTTTGTGCTAAAAATAAGTAGCATGACGCAGAAGCCCAGGTTCAAGTGACCAGTCACGTAATGACGTAGGTAGCTAGCTGTCCACTTTACCTGCAGAAATGGCGCGAAAACGCATTTTTGATGATTTTGTGAAGCCTCATCAGAATAAATTAAGATTCTGCACCAGTCAGTCGGCGGAGGGAGACTTGCGGCCCAGTCCGTCCACCTCCGACACAACTACAACCGCGGACTCTGGTGCGGGAGCTGCGGGGAGCGCAAATTTGACAGAAGTGGCGCCCATGCTAACATCTAAGCTAACGCTGCAGGTGGAAATGCTAATGTTATCGTTTCAGACGCACCGCATCAACCAACCAGCGTTTGGAAAAGAAACGTTTGGAGGTTCCAGCTGGTCCCACAGATGGAGGTGATGGTCTCTGTTTCTGCTCAAAGAAAGAATGAAGACAGAAGGTTTGTTTGAGGGCTTCGCGGCCGCCAAGACCAAAGTACAGTAAAGCAATTCTGGAACTGATGCTCAAGGTGCTCTCTGGATAAGAAGGCGGGGCTTCTCGGGGTGACAGCAGCCATGATGTCATTTTGTTTGAACTTATGCTGGAACATACCTCCAACCTCACACTCTGGACATTCAGGGCCGAATGAGGACCTTTTAGCTGGAGTCCTGATGCAGACAGTAAGACTGATCTGTTTTCTTAGTGCTGCCGCCGCGCAGGTTACAGTTTCTTTAGAGACTGGACTTTGGCAAATTGTGTTATGTTGTTGTTTATGGAGTCTGGTCAGTATATATGTTGTGTATTAGTTTTATGCATCTGTGTTAGCATTGAGCAGGTTGCTAAACTAGAAAGTTGCTTGTTTAAGCTGTTTTGTAAAGACATGGTATGAAAACCACCGGAAACGTTCAAACCTGCCATTTATATGCTAGTTGCGTGATGTGTGTGCGAGTGTGCCTGAGGCTGCTCTCTGATTGGTTGTTTCAGTTTTTACGGACAGCTCTCTGCATCCCAGACCCTCCCACTTTTATTGGCAGCGATTTTGTCATTGTTTTCCTGTTGTTAGATGTCATGTGATTGGACAGACGCTGTCTTTCATGTTCAGAGTCACACCAGCAGAAATAAAACAACAAGTAGTGATTTCCTCATAAAGTATATGTAGGGGTGGGTCTAATGATGTAGGGGTGGGTCTAATGATGTAAAGGTGGGTCTAATGATGTAGGGGTGGGTCTAATGATGTAGGGGTGGGTCTAATGATGTAAAGGTGGGTCTAATGATGTAGGGGTGGGTCTAATGATGTAGGGGTGGGTCTAATGATGTAAAGGTGGGTCTAATGATGTAGGGGTGGGTCTAATGATGTAGGGGTGGGTCTAATGATGTAGGGGTGGGTCTAATGATGTAGGGGTGGGTCTAATGATGTAAAGGTGGGTCTAATGATGTAGGGGTGGGTCTAATGATGTAGGGGTGGGTCTAATGATGTAGGGGTGGGTCTAATGATGTAAAGGTGGGTCTAATGATGTAGGGGTGGGTCTAATGATGTAAAGGTGGGTCTAATGATGTAGGGGTGGGTCTAATGATGTAGGGGTGGGTCTAATGATGTAGGGGTGGGTCTAATGATGTAGGGGTGGGTCTAATGATGGACACCTCTACCTGTTAGCCTGCTAGGATACCTGAGCTTCTATACAATATGTTATTATGACATGTTATATATATTTTCCATTTAGAGACCAGGTGACTCTTCAGTGAGGAACCTCCTCCATCTGTGGTACAGATCAATAAATAAATCTGAGTTCATTATGTTTGATTTTAGTGGAGGACGATTCACCGACACATTTTTCCTGACCCGTTTCCTCAGACAGTCACAGACGTGGGGCAGAGAAATATTATTCTGTTCTAAGTTTTTTGATTAAGAACCTGGGTCCTTTTATAAATGGCGGTCATGCGTTTTGTGAGGTCATAGTCACTGTTAGGTCACCAGCTCTGACCGGGACGTCTCAGCCAGCCTGGCCAACATAAAGCTACCAGCCTGCTGAAATCTCTCACAGTTATTCCCACGGGTCCAGGATGAACATTGACCGATGAGTAACCAGGTCTTTTACGGACGCCTCCCAGTCTCACCTCCAATCTGATCCGCCTCCATCAGAGCAGAGCATTCAGTGAGTCTGGAGTGAAATCAGTGGTGCTGACGTCCACCTCCTCCTCTCTGCCTCACTCTGCAGCTCTGGCACCAGCTGATGCTGCAGGATCCTTCAGAGCTCTGACATGTAGCGGTTTCTCTACAGATAGAGGCATCACTGCCTGTCTCACACAGTCCTTGGATCAATTTCACAGCCTGCTGGGTCACCTGGTGTGATACCGGTGGAGTTCACTGACAACCCTGATCGCTGGTATCTCACCTGTCGTCTGTCTCCACATGCTCTGTTTGTTCTTCCCTGGAGGGGAGAGATGAAAACCTCCACTGTGGACTTTGTTCTGCTGCAGAAACCAGCAGCATTAAACCTGCATGGATCTTCACTCCCTCAGGTACCTGTTGGAGCCAGGTGGGAAAACAAAGCAACATGGATTCCTATTTGTTCATGAGGTGATGATTATCAGGTCAAATCGAGTTCATCGCAAGATGATCCGACATGTCTGAGTGCTGCTGATGCAGGTTTCTGTCAGCAAGAATTAATCCTGCAGAAAACAGATAAACTACTTTCTACCCAAATCTGTGCCTGGAGTACATCAACACACCCAGTGTTATTCTTCTATACGCCTTTACACTGCAGCACTAGTCCCAGCTTTGCCAATACATACCTGAAAATTAATCAAAGTCTGATAATTGATCAGGAATGGTAAAAAACAACAACATTCCAAGTCAAGGCGGTTTTCAACATTTACTCATTCAGTCATTCATTCATTCATTTTCTGTAACCTCTTATCCTGTGTAGGGTCGTGGGGGGTGGAGCCTATCCCAGCTGACTTTGGGTGGGAGGCGGGGTTCACCTTGGAGAAGTCACCAGTTCATCACATAGAAAGACCAACAACCATTCACACCTACAGTCACTTTAGAGTCAGCAGTTCACCTCTATGCAGGTCCTCAGGTGGATCTGAACCCAGGACCTTCTTACTGTGAGGCAGTAGCACTACCCACTACACCACCGTCCACATTTACTCTAATTATACAAAAAAACTACTGAACCAACTTCCACCAATGTTTGCTGAGGCTCAGACGACCTGAACAGTTGTTTGTTTGTTTGTTTGTTTGTTTGGTGTTGGTGGACGTCTGTGATCTACTGAGTCATCTCTGGTTTTGTTTGGGACCATTTAACACCATGTATTACTAACCAATTTCAACTCACTATTAAAAGCAGGTTCTGTTACTCACAGTCTAATCAATAAAAACAAAACTCTTTATAATCACTGTGTAAATATGTGGAATAGTAATTACTCTTAGGGGGGGATGGGCAGTTTGTGCCTCACTGTACTGAACACCTCTGTCAGGAACAAGATAATGTTCTTCCTATTTTACCATGAAAATAAATAACCAGTCTAAAAATATCAGAATCAGTCAAACTGAGGACGGCTTACAGAATGAAGACAGCAGCAAATCAAATCCCCCATGAGGGTAAAATAATTAACTGTGAAATGAATTCTATGCATTGTTAGGCATGAACACAACCTGACTGGCTGATAAGTGGCTGCATGGTGAATAGAAGCACTGGGAGTACTGGGAGAACTGGGAAGACAGATTTCTCACCTGAAGGCATCAGCAGAATTTAAAAAGGTATTTTATTTTTGGACAGGAAGACGTGTTTAAGAAAAGAAAGGAGCAGTGATCAGCAGGATGTGAACCAATGACCAACAAAAACCTGCTTAAAGTCAAAGCTGCAGGATTTTTACTGCAAAGGAAGCATCAGATGAAACTACAACACAATACTGGTTACACACTAGTGATGATGTAACTCTGCTGGTTACACACTAGTGATGATGTAACTGCTGGTTACACACTAGTGATGATGTAACTCTGCTGGTTACACACTAGTGATGCACAGATCAGCTCTGACATCATCACATTTTCATCCACCTGAACCAATGATTGTCTCTGATTTAGAAACTCCTCCCTCATGGACATTTGACATCACCTGGAGCCTCAGGATTTATCAGGAGGACGTCTGTTCTAATCCAAACTGTTTCACTGTATGAACCTGGACTGTGTGGGACCTTTAGGATGTGTAGAAGAACACAGAACATTCATTAACATTAGATAGATTCTGTCATCATGTCGGAGATTTAAATCATTTATGAAGTTAAGCTGCTGTGCATTGTGGGTAAATGTCACACGGCGGAGACACACTTCTGGTTTCTGCTGCTGGGGGATCACTGCAGGTGATGTCATCAATATTTTCCTCATTAATGATGGATTATTTCATCACCTGCATCCCATCAGCTGTTAATCAGATCATTTTTCTGATGGATCTGCTGACTGTGATTGGCTGCATCACTAGACCTGTGACACATAGGGATGCAGAGATTCCAAGGAAGTGCTTGAACTTGTGCACCTCTCTAAGATGGGGTGTGTGCTAATGCTTTTAGCCTTGAGGCTACTGTGCAGATTTCATCTTAATAAAGGGTGTAAATAACATCTTTTCTAATCAGTCTGGGATTATTAGCTGTATGAAGTCATATTACGTTTTTAAACGAGTCTCCATCTTCTTCAGATGTTTAGCAGAATGCTGAAGCACTGTTTGGATGGAGGCGAGGAGATGATGACTGTATTTTGGGTGAACTGTTCCTTTAAGGTTCTTGTTGGAGAAGGATGATGGAGGAGGATGATGGAGAAGGATGGAGAAGGATGATGGAGGAGGATGATGGAGGAGGAGGATGGAGGAGGATGATGGAGAAGGATGGAGAAGGATGATGGAGGAGGATGATGGAGAAGGATGATGGAGGAGGATGATGGAGAAGGATGATGGAGGATGATGGAGAAGAATGAAGGAGGAGAATGTGAAGGATGATGGAGAAGGATGATGGAGGAGGATGGAGAAGGATGATGGAGAAGGATGGAGAAGGATGATGGAGAAGGAGGATGGAGGAGGATGGAGAAGGATGAAGGAGGAGAATGTGAAGGATGATGGAGAAGGAGGATGGAGGAGGATGGAGAAGGATGATGGAGGAGGATGGAGGAGGATGGAGACCTCCTCAGTCTGTTCCTGATGCTCTCTGATCTGTATTAGCTTCTTGTTAGCAGCTCTGTTTGTTTTCATTATGCACACAGTGAAGGATTAATATGGAGAATAGGATTAAAGCAGCATCACAAACCTAATTAAAACAGCCCTTCATCTTCACCAGCAGGGCTGAGTCTCTGATTGGCTGTCAGCTCCTCCTGTCCACTCATCACCTCCTGCCCTCCACTAGAAACACTCCTCCTCCTCCTTTCATCTGTTTCCTCTTCATTTATCATCCATTCTTCACCTCTAGGCCTTTTTCTCCTCCGTCTCCCTCCTGGTTTGTGTTTCTTTAGGTCCATTAACTATTGATTATTATTAATGTGGTTTAAATGTCTGACTGTCACCAGATCATGTGACTCACAGCGACATTGAGAATCTGCCTCCTGTGTGGATTTTTTTTATATAAATGTTTGATTTGATTAAAAGACATGTTATTCTGTTCATTTATCATCATTTAGTTCAGTTTATCTCTAACGTGGTGAAAGTAGAGACAGACAGACTTCTACTAATTATTATAAATGTTCTTTCAGACATTTATTCTACATTTATCTCCGATTTTACACACTTAAACCATGAAGAACCACAACTATTGGTCCTGAGGAGGACAGGTTTGGGTCACATGACCTGTTTCTGCTCTGAGACAAACATATTCAGAGAGATGAGACTGTAAATGTTGATATACTTAATGTTGTTTGTTAGAATCTTAAAAAGATTAATTTAGAGATGTATAGAAAAAGGTTAAATAACGTATGCCCCCCCCCCCACACACACACATTAAAGAGTCATTGATGAAACTAAAGTGTAATTCGACCTTTAGAAGATGGCTGCAGAACATCGAGGCCCAGCTGATGGCTGCTGCTAATATGAGTGAGGTTGAGATGAGGCTCGGCTGAGGATGAGTCCTCTCTGCCTCATTGTGTGATCCTCAGTCATCTGGCAGTACAAACCCCAGCACAGCGAGCTGTGAGTTAGCATTCCTGGCACAGCTACAGCTAAAGGCAGTAATTGAACCTCTTAGCACGACGCTGGCTAACAAGACGGACAGACGGGAAGGAGGACAGAGAGGAGGGAAAGAAAAGAAGGGAGGAAGGGATGAAGGGAGGCGGGAGTGTTTGCTGAAGATTTGTGTTTGGACTTGAATTAAATTAACGACATGAGTTCGGTCCTCGCTGCTCCCCTCGTGCACAAAGACGCTGGTGTGTGTCGAGACTTATCAGGCAGCAGCAGCCTGCATGTGTGTGTCTGCATGCTGACATACATGTGTGGGGAAGTGAACACATGATGAGGCTTTTGTTCTTTCCTCCTTCTGTTTTACAACCATTGCTCATGTAGCACTCAGCTGGTACAAAGACTGCTGTACTTAAATACTTTTATCATAATAGTAATAATAATCTTTATTTCTAGAGCACTTTGGAAAACCTTGTTACAAAGTTCTTCACAAGAGCAGCAAAATAATAGAACCAATAGTGGTGAAAAACATATAGATAGAGATGTAAAGGTGAAAGGAGAGACTCAGATGAAACTGCTTTAAGAAGGGGTTAAAAGAGATCACAGGCTCCGCCCACCTGAGTCCTTCAGGAGCCCTGACTGCCAATGCTCCGCCCCCTTTAGTCATTACATTTAATCATTAAACAATTACAAAAACAGCTAACGTTATAGTCACTAAATGAAAGTAAAGCAGGCCTTGACACTAAGCTTTTGAAGGTACTGGCCACTGTGGCCAGTGAATTTCACATTTTACTTTTTTTGTTAACTATTTGTTAAAGAACAAGTAACTGGCCACAACACAGTTTAGGTTTATATATATATATATATAACCCCCCCCCCGTCGTCCTGTCTGGACCTGATGTTTTGAAAAGTGTCATTTTGTTGTGATTTTCTAATATAAATAAATAGAACTGACTGAATGTATAGAGAACGGTTAAGTTAGTTAGCGGTTCGTCTCTGGGTGCTCTGCTGCCCCCTATCTGTGTGGAGTAAACTTTATACTGCACTTTTAACAGAATGTCCTACACCAGCATCCACCTGATGTATCTTCATCCATACTGGCTTTTCATAACGAAGTATCAACAACACCTCATCAGCATCTCAGAGCCAATGAATCTCATTCTGAGCTCCGCTGTGAACACGAGGTTTTCTTCATGATTGGATTCACAAACCTATGAAGTGTCTCAGTACAGAGAAGAACACACAAACTGAGTGTGTCTGTTTGTCCTCTCCATCACCTCCCTATGAGACGCTGTGCAGGGAATCAGGTGAAGAGTTAATCAGGACCTCTGGCAATGTAAAGGAATATACATTCAATAATATATGTTTGGACATGACTGATTAATATGCATATTATACTGTGCTGTAAATATAACAGTAGTAATATGACTGATGATTATGAGTATGAATTCATTTTGAATATGAATTAATCTGTTAGTGCAGTAGATAACTGTACATGAGAAGATTTCTTGAAATAGAAACAATCCAGAAAAACATGAAGTACCTTAAAATAAGTGTCAAACAACTCGTTTAAATCACTTATTAAAATGTTTTTAGTCAACTTACGAGAGAAACAAACGTGAAGAAGAATCAAGAAAATCGTGAGATTCTCCTTAAAGGAAATCAGGCTCACAGTTAGGGGTCAGATACACCTGAGACAGGTGGGTTCAAACCCACAACCTTCTGACTAGGAGCTGATATTGATAACCCATCAAAGTGATCAATCTAGCATTTAATGCTGTCGCCATCATGTGGAAATAAACCCTGGAATAAACAGATTCAAAGAACAAAACATTGTGTTTAAAATCAGAGATCCTGACTGATTAAATCTTCTACAAATGAGAACAAATGGTTCTGTTCAGAGAAAGAAATGAATCTGAGACAATAATGAAAATATAGAAGGTATGAAAGATGACAAATGCAACCGAGCTTTAAAACGTCTCCTAATAACCAACAAACAGCTGCCTATTGATTAAAGTGATCACTTCCTGGATCAAACCACACAGGTCTGATCTTAATCTGTGAAGAGATGATCGATTAACTCTGACGTCATCATTCTAGTCTCTACATGAAGTTACTGACAACCAGGAAAAGTAATGGAATACCTAATAAAGATGAGTAAGGACTGAATATATAATAGACTCAAACAGGTTAACAAACTATAACACAATTAATTCACAAAATAAAAAAATGTACAAATCGTCACGTTTTATTATAAGATATGGATCTCAGTGTTGTGAGAGAAGAGGTCATTACAAGCAGAGATCTCATCATAACATGAACAGATCTCGTAACCATGAGAAAAGATCTTATAATAATGAGAAAAGATCTCATTATTGTGAGAAAAGATCTTATAATAATGAGAAAAGATCTCATTATTGTGAGAAAAGATCTCATTATTATGAGAAAAGATCTCATTATTATGAGAAAAGATCTCATTATTGTGAGAAAAGATCTCATTATTGTGAGAAAAGATCTCATTATTGTGAGAAAAGATCTCATTATTATGAGAAAAGAGCTTGTAATCATCAGATTGTGACCCTTTTTCTCTGGTGAATACGTTTCCATTAATATTCCTTGAAGACATTTCATCTTCCTCAGATTTTCCCTTGTTTACGTTAATGTTCTCTGCCTGGTTCTCATGTCTGTACTGTAAAAGATCTGGTTGAATAAAAACCACAGTTTCCTTCCAGAGGATTAAAAAGGCCTCATTTGACTGAAGTTTGGTTTCCTTTAAGGGTCTCAGTTGACATTCGGGAGGGAGGGAGGGAGGGGGGGACACGGCCTTAATTAGGTTGGCTCACACATTCTAAGATCAACCAATCAATGGTGGGCTAATGGGCTGTCAGTCAAACAACAAGGCCTGGGACAGGTCAGGGTCGCCGGAGGAATGTCTTCATTTCTGAGCAGAATGGCACAAAATTGGCCCGATAGCAGTCCAGCCAATGGGGGCAATTAAGGGAAATGATGAGGGCCAATAGCAGGACAGGATGTATAATGAGCAGCGGGACAGGGGGAGTACACTGGGACCCGTTTAATCATTGAAACTTTCCTGCAGCTGTTCCTCCACCCTCCTTCTCTGACTCTACTGACATGTAGCTTCACATCAGTGGCGTCTGTTGTTAAACTGTCATCAGGTTCACTACCAGGGTCTTTTTTGGTTATAATACAAATAATAAAATGTGTTTTTGTTTCTATCAGTAAGATCATTCAATGACTTCTCTCTTATAAAGCACATTTTACATGGTGATGTCGTGACGAGTCTGTGCAATAAACTCAATAAACTTTGTATGAAGACTTAAATATCTTTTTTTTCTGACATTACTGGTGCAGTGCCCGTTCTAGTGCCACCTACGTCTAGAGAAAAAACATTTTATTTTAGTTTGTGCAACTACAGTACTTGTTATAGAACAATAAAAACATACAAACATATATTGATTGACACGTGCAGATGTCTTCTGCAGACTTCATGACCTCTGTCGTTTCCTCTGTGGAGAAAATAAAACCATACAGGTTGTAAGTGATGATGATGGTGGTGGTGTCCACCAGAGGAGGAAGAGGTCATCAGGTGTAGAAGATGTTTCTCTGCCCTCATATAGAAACTGTCTTGTTTTCTTCTTCTCTGGTTTTTCTTGTCGAGACTCCAAACTGTCAGACAGGTAGATAGACGGGGCCCACTTAGGGGGGGTCTCTGCATAGAGCCTTTGTAGGAGGTCTAAAGTGGTTTATGGTGGTTTCTGATGGTTTATGGTGGTTTATGGTTGTCATTCCAAAATGTTCCAATATATTTGAGGCCCCCTTTTCCCAAAAACTGTTTTGGGGCCTCAAACATAGCCTCTCCTGATGCTCCTGGCAACTGTTGTCTGTCGAGTTTTGAAAAATGTAACTATACTTACAGGAGTAACTGAATCTGTGTACTCAGAGTACTCAGAGTTACTCTGTCACCCAGACGCTCTCAGGTACCGACTGATTTAACGTACGCAGCCCTGGCAGCTGCTAATGTTGTTGTTAGCGATTAGCTAGTGAACAAAGAGAAGGATTATTCATAAAGCACCATTCAGGAGTAATAGATTAAAAATAAGACATTGAAAATGTTTCAGTAAAGACAAAAGCAAAGAAATATAATAAAATCAATAATATAATAATAATCAATAATCAAACATTGATCGATTCCACAGGTGAGCAGTCTAGGAGCTAAAAGCTGCTTCACTTTCCTTGTTTTTGATCCTGGGACACTGAACCCGTCCCAGATGACCTGAGGGGTCCGACACCATCCTCACCAGGCTCTCCTCTGACCCACTGGAGGCCAGCGATGTAAGAGTTTACTAATTCTAGGAGGTGCTGATGATGTCGGACTGAATATACATTCATTCAGGACGTGATAATAATCCCAGTTTTGTTCTATGTCTGAATCTGTAAATGTTTCCTGTATCAACCTGATGAAGTGTTTCTGTTTCACTGTTAATCACAGATAGGAAAAGCTTCTGTTTAAAATGAGACTGATTAGCATGAAAATAAAGAGATTTGCTGCAGAATGATGTCGTTGGGTCAGATTGACAGAAAACAGCTCATAAATGGAGGAGGCTGACGGTTAATTAAAGCCTTCAGAGTTTAATGTGATGGCAGAATGAAAAGCTTAAGAATCACTTCCATTTATCCTCTTAAGTAAAACATTTTTAAAAGTGTGCTCTGCTGAGGAGGTGGAGGAGGAGGAGGAGGAGTGACAGGCTGCAACGCTGCTTTACTCCAGTAAGTAATGACAGGAAACGTGCTCCTCATTTAGAGGAGCTGTAACAAGACAAGCAGCAGGAGTCCAGCCAATCCTCTGCTTTTTCATTTGTGAGGAGAAAGTACAGCAGATATACGGCGTTCAGCTCTTCTTCATGCAGATCTGTTCAAACATCCAGAATAAGGATGTAGTTTTTACTGCCACTACTAGTACTACTACTACTAGTACTACTAGTAGTACTACTACTAGTAGTACTAGTACTACTACTGCTACTACTAGTAGTACTAGTAGTACTACTACTATTACTACTAGTACTACTACTGCTACTACTACCACTAGTACTAGTACTACTACTATAGTTTTTACTACTACTAAATGGGTATTTATACACTCCAAGCATCACTTTACTTTTTCTTTTTCCTGAAATTAAAAATGAGATCTTTCAGAAAAAACTTGACTTCTTGTCAAAGATTTATTTTCCTCATTTCATCCTGACGCTCCTCATTTCATCCTGACGCTCCTCATTTCATCCTGACGCTCCTCATTTCATCCTGACGCTCCTCATTTCATCCTGACGCTCCTCATTTCATCCTGACGCTCCTCATTTCATCCTGACGCTCCTCATTTCATCCTGACGCTCCTCATTTCATCCTGACGCTCCTCATTTCATCCTGACGCTCCTCATTTCATCATCACATCCAGGCTTTTGATTGTCAGTCATTTCCATACAGAGGGATGAAGTCCAGCTTCAGGACTGTTGGATATAAATCTAATCTTCTCCCTGATGATGTCATGTAAACTGAGGTGTGTGTTTTTCATTCCATGAATGATGATGATGATGTTGTGGGTTTATTACATTTCTGGTTCATTTACAGCCTAAAACAATTGGAAATGTGTTGCAGCTGTAATTGTCTGTCGGAGGATCCCTGTGTGGATGCAGCCTCCATTAAACACTCCGGGATCGGTTTCCTCACGCTGTGCCGGGGGGGGGGACTCAGCAGACTGTCATGGTGAGGAAGATGTACATGTTGAGTTCCACAGGTTAATGTCCTCCTGGCTAACGGCGAGCGTTGATAATACGCCAGAGTCGTGCCCATTACTCCCATTGTCGTAACACAAGCTGTACTGTGCTGAGCTGGCAGAGTGCAGGGATTACATTAACATGGGCCACTCGCCTCTCCTCAAGTGTTCACAGCACTCTGAGGAGTAGGAGAGAGGAGGAGGAGGAGGAGGAGGAGAAGGAGGGGAGTCTCAGCTCACCTCAGAGCAGCAGGGTAATAAAGAGAGGTTCTGTATGGGGCTAATATGAGCTAATCTGTGTCTGCAGTGATCTATTCCAGTATAATCAGGCTCTTTGCTGTGCAGGACGTTTGTCATCTGTTAACATGGGACCTGCTAATGAAGCTGATGACAGACAGGCTGCCTTCCTGGTCGTGATTGGCTGAGGTAATTCCACCTTCACGTCCATCCAGCTAATCCTCAGAGCCCCTAAACTCTGGTCTGCGTCGTTAACACAACCGAGTCGTAGACTTTAGTGTTTCAGGGTCAAACAGCAGCATCCTGACATTCATGACCATCTCTGCCTGTTTCACTGGTTAAAGCAGAAACCTGGGCTCTATTTAATGTCCGGTGTTCAGTCTAAGTTTATGACTGATGTCATCGTCATGCTCTCAGTGTTAAAGTAGGAGATGTTCCATCTGTGCACCTGTGGGACAGTTTTTACATCTCATGTTAAATTCACCTTTTTAAAGTGCTTCCATACAACATGATACTAAAGTGTGTTATGTCAAAATTTACAGCACAATCTGCTGAGGCCCCATTGGTCCTGGAGCAGAGTGGAAAGAGATGATTAGAAACATGGCAGAAAAGTGCCAACTTTACTCCAAACCGTTTCACTGTGTGACCCTTCACTGTTTCACTGTATGGACCTGGACCGTTTCACTATATGAACCTGGACTGTTTCACTGTATGAACCTGGACCGTTTCACTGTGTGACCCTGGACCGTTTCACTATATGAACCTGGACTGTTTCACTGTATGAACCTGGACCGTTTCACTGTGTGAACCTGGACCGTTTCACTGTGTGACCCTGGACCGTTTCACTATATGAACCTGGACCGTTTCACTGTGTGAACCTGGACTGTTTCACTATATGAACCTGGACTGTTTCACTATATGAACCTGGACCGTTTCACTATATGAACCTGGACCGTTTCACTGTGTGAACCTGGACTGTGTTGGACCTTTAGAATGTGTAGTAGGACACAGAACATTCATTAACATTAGATCCTGTCAGAGATTTAAATAAAAATAGACAGGACAGTCTCATTGTCTCTTGCTGCTTGTAGTAAATAAACATTTGAGAATAGGATTTAAAAGTGTTGTAATCAACATTACAAACTGTCACAGATTGATGAGTCATTTTAAAGAATTAACTTCTGTAATTAAAAAGGTTGAGACAGAATTACTTTTGCCCTCCTGAAATTGAAATCCTGTTGCTGCACCTGTTGCCGGGCAGGTTTTTGGTTGCCTGATGGAATCATTCATATTAATGAGGCTGATCCAAACAGTAAAGTTGTTAACTGTCCAACAGAAACAGCTGATCCATGAACAAACCTTACAGTCATGTGACCAATAGAAACAACGGCTATGTGCAGCTTTATTTATTTATTTTTCTATTTATTGTTATTTATTTCTGCTGGACCAGAAGCCACCATGTTGACAGAAACAGTCCATCACAGACATAATAACATCTCTTAAACCTGATGAGTCTTTATCTCATTTAATCACTCAGACGTTTAATTACTCTCTTTTCTTCTGTTTCCCTCCTTACATCCCTCTCTTCTTCCTCGTTTACTCCGTCACCTGTATCCTCCTCCTCTTCCTCTCATTCTCTGTTCCTATAATCTTCCTTTTCTCCCCTCCTTCTCCATCTGTTCGACTTTCTCCTGCTGCCTCCATCCATCCTTGTCACTTTGTCAGCAGCTTTCGTTTTGACTCCTCTGCCTCCTCAGTCCGCTGCTCCTCTCCTCCCTCTGTGATGCTCTCTTACTCCCTCTAATGATGCGCTTTTACTCACTTCCAGTTTTCCCTCCATCATTTTTCTCGCTCCTTCTCTCTGTTTGCTCTGAGCGACGGTTCCATTGATTCTCTGTGATGATATTTCTAAAGGACAACCAGAGGGAAGAAAACCTCTTTAACGTACCCGTGTGTGTGTTTGTGTGTGTGTGTTTGTGTGTGTGTGTGTTTGTGTGTGTGTGTGTGTTTAGGTTGAGCTGATGAAGGACAATCCTCATCATCCTCATCTGTGACCTCATCATTCAGTCGTTGTAGACGGGTCAGCAGACAGAGGAGGAAACACTCTGTCTTTACCAGGAAAACCAAACATCTCCATGTCTGGGTTCACAGCAGCATCCAGAGGCAAACACAGGCAGATACTCTCGCTTCATTCGTGCTTCGTTTCGTCTGTTTCGTCTGTCTCCTCTGCCTCCGTCGTTAACGTAGAGCTTAAATGGGCCTTTAGAGTCCAGATACAGGTAACAGAGTTCTCTCTCATCCCTGTGTGTATTTCTAGTGTGGGGATTTCAGGCCCTGCTGAGCGTCTGCAGGTGGAGCCAGCGGGTATCTGTGTTTGAGTTCTAGTTTAAATAAAGTTCTGTCCTCTACTTTGGTTGATCTCATGCTGGTTGTGACCACGGATCTCCAGATGGCTTCATGGTCAGACATCAGAAGCCATCGGTCTGTTTCTAATCGCTCCTTCTGTACCGTCTGCTAGCTTCCTGCTAATGGACATACATAGAGACACACAGCCCTCAGCAGACATCCTCAGATCAGATACTGAGAGCCATAAAACAGCAGAGTCTGCAAACTGACTGTTTCTGAACATTTATTCAGGTTCCCTGACATTTTGAGCTGTGCAGCAGATATTCTGTCCTCAGAAAATGAACCTGCGGCGGTGGCTGTTGTAGAAATCAGCAGCCGTCCTGCATTAGTGCAGCAGGATGGCTACAAGGAAGCAATTTGTTGTTGTTCCAGTGTTCCCTGTGAGAACAGCAGTGATGCAGAAAGAATCACAGATATGTCTCCTCTTCATCCACATCCATCCCAGTGGGCTGCATTTAATTCAGTTACATGATGAAAAGTCACTCTATAAAACACTCAGTGAAAACATCAGGTGACGAAGCTGGAAGAAAATGTTTATGACTTCAGATTAAAATTAGGAACATAAAATGAAATTAAAGCTGCAAGCAGCGATGAACGGGCCTCGCACCCCGGCGCTCCTCAGGGCGTGTTCGTGGGGCTGTGCGCCAACTTCAGCCTCACTACTGCACACCTGGATAAATGCAAGGCTCTGTATCTGCATGCATTATGGACACTGATGGAGGGATTGTGATTTACCTTATTTTGTCCACTATGTGGCGCTAGACACTACCTCATAATTTTGACTCATCTTTGATTATCTCATGTGAAGACCACACCATGAAAATGTAATCAAAATCAAACAACAATTGTCACACGAGACATTTTTCCATTTGCCAGCAGGTGGCGCTATGACAGTTACTCAATATTGTAGTGTAGATGTCTTCAGGGTGGGACTTTAAACATGTCTACCAGATTTCATACATGTAGGTTAAACACAGACTCAGATATGCTTATTTGAAGTTTTCCAGGTGGCGCTGTGGAGCCAATTTACCAAAACTGATCCTGTAAACCATATGAGATCAAAAGTACTACCACCTTTGACGAGTGTGTCAATTTTGGTGAGAATCTGAGCTTCCCTGGCCTCTCAACATCAACTTCCTGTTTGATGGCGAACATCAAATGTTGCGACGCCGCCATGTGACTCAAACTCACAATATTTACAGTAATGCTTCATCGAGGCCTTATGGCTTTACTGACTAAATTTGAGGTCATTGTGGTGAACAGCCTGATAGTAGCATGTCAAATTCTGAAGTATATAACTTCCTGTTGCCACTAAGTGGCGCTGTGACTATTATCAAATTTATCTGTATAGATGTGTTCAGGGCGGGACTCTAAACAAACGTGAAGTTTGGGGCAGATTGGACCATTGACAGCAGTTATAACAACTTACTGCTTCACGGCGAAACATCAACATTCGCCGCACAGCCACGCCTACAACTTTGCACGAAAACACACCATCTTCAGAATCCTGCATTACTAACTTGTTATTGCTGTTCTCACCGAATTTGGAGGCAATACACTCAACAGCCTAGTAGTAGTGTATGAAAACGTAAAATATGTCATCTCATGTTGCCACTAGGTGGCGCTATGACTATAGCTAAATGTTGTCATGTGGATGTCTTAAGGGCGGGACTCTTAACCAGCATGTGAAGTTTTGTACTGATTGGATCTTAGACAATGAAGTTATGACAATTTTCAGTTTGATGGCAAAACATCAAAAGCTTAGTGCTCGGGCCCTAATTAGTATGAGGAATAATAATCAGTGTGTGTTTTGCACAACAGGTACAAACTGGTATCCTAGCACAACAAGATGAAAGCCAATAGAGGTTATGATGTCATAATGTCCCAGGATGTTGGGATGCTATAAAACAACCAGGTTCGGTTCTGTTGTTCTGTTTTTAACTTCTGGACTTAAAATAAAAAAGTAAAAAATATAAAACATAGTCCTGTTTGTTGTTGGTTGTTGTTTAGTATCTAAAGTTACATTAGAGTCATGTGTTTTATTAAATATGTTTGATGGAGACATCAGAGGATGAAGACTGATCAGTTCTCATCTCTGAAAAACTGAACACGTGACAACTTTCTGTTTCATGGTGAAACATCAAAATTTGATGAAAGTTGACGCATAGCCACGCCCACATCATTCAACGAAAAGTCAGGATTTTAACAACTTTTCATCCTCATGGGGTTTAGATACTACTGACCAAATTTGAAGTCGATCGGGTAAAATTGGGCAGTTGGTTGGACTTCCTGTTGCTCGGGGCCTCCCTGAGCCAGAAGTGTTTGTCTGTTAGCTTCCAAATTAGCATCACTAGAAGCAGCACAAATTTTACTACGTTTTCATGTCAACATTATGGATGTGGAGTAAAAACTGAGGGAGTGAGAACAATTTAAAGAGAAGATTTTAGACTGTTTTACAGCTGCCCCTGTTTTAGTAGAAGTCTGAGACAGACAGACTTCTACTAAATATAAAATAAATTCTTTTAAGTCAAATGATCTGTTTCCACATTGTTCCAGGACAAATCTGAGCCTCGTCTTCAGAAAGCTGAGACTGTTCTGTGAAATTGGGTGTAAAACACTGGGATATTATGTCGTCTGCAAGAACCTTAAAAAGGTGAAGAAGATGTAAAAAAGAAGAAAATAACCTCAGAAGTTCTTTATCTTGTGTGTCAAACAGCAGGATGTTATAATAGGAACATTTTCTAGTTCTCTTTCTGACCTGAGTCAAATTTCATTTCTGTGATTTGCTGTTAATAATTACTCTGAACCGCAGCGTTTTTAACAGGATTACATAGAACTGGAGTTCCTGCAGAGAGAGAACAGTTAAAGGGGAGGATGTGATGGAGGGAAAGCCGTCAGTCTTTACCTTCATCTTCATCCTCCCCTTCACTCTCACACAGCATGTCTTTGCACACAGACTGTTCTCAGCCAATAACACAGTGCGATCCTGTCAGGTTGCAGCTCGTCCTGAAGGTCAGACCCCGTCTGACAGATCCCTGCTCCCTCCGTCTGCATCTGCTGCCTCCTCCTCCGGGTTTTACCTCATTACATCCTCCCCTCAGATCCCTCCTTCTTTTGGGTTTGAACTGAAGCTCCCTTTGGTTTTTCTCCTCCTTTTCTACTCGTTCCTCTCAGGTTATGTTCATTAAAAGTCTGATAGTTCAGTTTCTTGCTGTGGTCAGCTTTGGTTATCTTGACCCTCTCTTTCTCTACCATGGGGGTCTGCTGGTCTGACAGGGTACCATAAATAAATACTCTGAGGTTTCTGACACCATAGTAATAATTAGAATTCCAGACCATGAAATTTATCATGTAAATACAGATGTGATATTTTAACGCATGCTTTAGCGTAGGACTGGTCAGTCGGTGTATCCCCAGACTCTGAACATGTAATACTACCTGATACATTATGAGAGCTGCAGAAACGCTGCTAACAGAACTTTGGACTCATTTGTTTGATTCACTTCTCTGTGAGGAAATGGGAGCAGATGATCAGAACTGGTTACGGCCGTCTACTGGTCTCCACCGGGGAGGAAGGTTCTGGGCCGAGTTAAAACAAGAACTCAGAATGGTATATTCATGACATTTAGGTCATGAATCATATATCATATCATATTATATCATATATGATATGATATGATATGATATAGATATGATATATATATCATATATGATATGATGTGAAATGATATATGATATGAAATTATATATGATATGATATATATATATGATATATGATATCATGTATATGATACATGATATGATATATGATATCATGTATATGATATATATATATGATATGATATATATATATGATATAAGATATCATGTATATGATATATGATATAATATTATATGATATGATGTATATGATATATATATATATATGATATAGATATGATATGAAATTATATATGATATGATATATATATATGATATATGATATCATGTATATGATACATGATATGATATATGATATAATATTATATGATATGATGTATATGATATATATATATGATATATGATATGATGTACAGTACCAGTCAAAAGTTTGGACACAGTTTCCCATTCAAGTGGATGGGAAGGTGTGTCCAAACATTTGACTGGTACTGTATATGATACATGATATGATATATGATATGATATATGATATAATATTATATGAAATGATGTACATGATAAATGATATGATATATGATATAATATAATATAGTATGATACAATATATGATATATAATATGATGTGAAATGATATATGATATAATATGATATGAGATATATTATGATATGATGTACTGTATATGATACATGATATGATATATGATATGATATGATGTATCCGATCCAGGACCACATATGAAGAGACTTGGGTCTGATTTGAAAAATTTGATTTGTTTCACATTAAGTAGACAAAATCCGAAGTGACTCCCTTCCGTCTGATGAACGTAGTTTTAATGTTGTTTGTTTATTCAGGTTTATCTCCACCAATGACGGAGCACAAACACATGAGTCCAGTCATCACTGCCGTCCCGTCTCTGTCCTTCAGTATTCTGGTTAATAGAGTGATCTGAAGCTGCTCTGAGTGTCGATCAGACGTGGAGCTAATTGAGGTCGTTTCTGAAGCAGAGAGAAGGTAAAAAAGCAGCTTTGAAGCTTTTCTCTGCTGCCAACAAACCTCCTGCCTCTCCTTCATCACAGCACCGACAGAAACACGTTTAATTTGTGACCAAACACAAGCTTTTAATCCTTGGATTTGTGAGAGGCTGAGCAAACGTGTTTACAGGATGTCTTTGTAAATGAAGATGAAGGCTTGTGAGGAGGGCTGGTACTCAGTACCACCGCCTTACTTTACTCTCTGTAGGAAGTAAAATGTAAAACATGTAACACCAGAGGAGGAATCTGTCACAGATCTAGGATCAGCTGGAGAAACTGTTTTTACTCTAGCTGAACTAAAATAAATTGATGAATATCAGCTCAGTGTTGGACAAAATGAAAAATAGTACAGTCAAAGGTTATTGGTTGAACTTCTATTTGTTTTGTCTCAGTCTAAACGCTGCCTCTTGTGTTTAGACGTAAGAACTGCATGTGAACACATGAACTAACAGTCATCAGTCAAATGTGTATAAAGATGTAAAAATAAATCAGTTAGGAGGTCCACACCTTTACCTTAATGGGCCTAAAAAGCATGTGTGAAATTTTGTGTTTGAGGAGCTGTGGATAAGCCACACCCCCTGAGGTCATCGTCTATGCCCACTATGGGGCATAAAAGTCTCACTGTTTTCACATACAGTATTAAACAGGATGTTGGTTAGCATTTTCAGAGTGTCTGTTGAGGCTGAGTGTTTGCTAACTCAGGTAAAAACACTAAGCTAACATTGCCTAAGACACAACAAACTTATCCAACTAGTTAGTCAAATATATGATGATGTCATGAAGTTGTTGATGCCTCACTTAAAGTTTTGACTGTTATGAAGGGTTTGACTTTATCTGCAGACGTGCTAACGTTAGCTGCAGCATTGACTGCAGACGCGCTAACGATAGCTGCAGCGTTGACTGCAGACGCGCTAACGATAGCTGCAGCGTTGACTGCAGACGCGCTAACGTTAGCTGCAGCGTTGACTACAGACGCGCTAACGTTAGCTGCAGCGTTGACTACAGACGTGCTAACGTTAGCTGCAGCTGCTGCAGGGGACTTGTCTTTTGAGGCTATCAAACACGTCCACTCTTCATCTTTTACATATATTTAGCGTTTGATCAGGTGTTCCTCAGGTCTTGTCCTGGACAGACTTGATTCGTTACTGTAATTACAGTGACTGTTGAACAGTGTAGCCACACTTACAGGAGTGACAAAGTCTCAGGTATAAAATTTGGTACTGATTGATAGAATGTGAATTTGTTTGGTGCCCTTAAAAGTACAGCGTTCGATATCCAGCCCTGTTTTTAAGGTATGAGGAGTAGAAGATGCTAGATCCTCTTTTAACCTGGGGGTGATTCTGACCTTCTGCTGGTTTCAATATCTCTCTCTCTCACACACACACACACACACACACAGACACACACACACACACACAGACACACACACACACACAGACACACACACACACACAGACACACACACACACACACACACACACACACAGACACACACACACACACACACATACACACACACACACACACACACATACACACACACACACACACACACACACACACACACACACACACACACATACACACACACACACACACACACACACGTATATCTGCTATAACCTGCCCACATTGCTCTGGGGGCAGCTGATGGTTTCTGATAATTCACTGAGATGGAGGGATGAAACAAACTGTCGGGGTTTCATGTGAAGATCCAAAGTTAAGAAATCTCCAAACAGGAAGTTCACCGCTAGAAAACTCATCACAAGAGTTCCGTTCTTGTAAATCAGAAAAGATTCCCAGAATTAGAGTAAAACCAACAACATGACATCATCTGAAAACGAAACTGGGACCAGCTTGGGAATGTTGGTTGTCAGCAATGGGAATTTCTGGTTTGCTGATTTTGTTAAAAAAAAAATTTAAAAGGAGGGGAAACATTGATTTCTATAGTTTTTATAGTTTGTCCTCTGCCTGCTAATGACGCTGGTAGCTCGGACCGTTTCTGTAGGTCTATTTTGATTATGTTTAACAGTTTGTTAAATTATTTTCAGATGTTGTCTGATATGAATGAGAGATGTTAACTCCCATGTATCGACCACCTTCAGATTTCTGCTGAAAAGGTATTTGCTCCTGTAGCTGTTTGGCTGAAACATGTATTGGAAAGCAAACTGTTTTGTGAAAATTAGTTTATTCAAAATATTGCATATTTTCACAGCACAGTTGATGGGATCTGTTATGTAGAGCAGTAGGTCATCTGCATACAGAGAGACCTGATGCACACACAGCTGTGTTTCACTGATAAAGACTGAAGCCTATCACTGAACTGATAGTGATTGATGGACACAGCTGTGATCCAATGTGTATCAGGCAGAAAGTAAACAAACTAAAGTCTACTCCATAGTTAGTAACATGATGTGTGCTGCTTTTATACTGTAAAAAATGAACTTAGTGTTTTAAGTTCTGTCAGCTGTCACTGTTAACTGTATATCTAGGAAAAATCAGTTTTCAAAATAAATGAATTTTAAAAAATAAAATTCTTCAAATTCTCCAAATATCAAAAGTCACCTCTTCAGCATGAGAGATGTTTACATAATGAGAGACAAACCCCACCCACAAAGTTCAGCTGGTAACCATGGAAACAAACACACAAATGACCAAAGTCCTGGATTTAGCTACAGGCATCAGTTCAGGCTGTTGTGTGTAGATTGTTTGTGTGTTTCTTCTGGTGCCTGCTGTGCTCCTGTTTTGTGTTGTGTGTTTTTGCAGCAGTTTTTAGATGTGCATAAAAGTTAACAGCTGATCTGTTCTGAGTTTTCCTGCACCTTAAAGTCTGATCACACAGAAAAGTGTCGCCACCAGAACCTCTGTTATCTATGGTTTAATGCGGCTGACATGTTTCTGGAGCTGCACGTCACATTTGTCTTGTTTTTAGACAGAATAAAAGTTTAAATGTTTTGTTGTGTCACCTTTTCCATTAATTACATTTCCAGTTGCTCCACAGACCATCTGCCGTCCTGCTTTTCCATGTCTGTAAAGACGATGATCTTCAACTGAAAAACCTCCATGAAAACATCATTTGAATATTTTCATTAAGTTTTTGTCCAAAAACAAAAACAAAAAAATCACATGACTATTGGACGCTTTTTCTGGGCGCCTGAGGAAACAAATAATGCATGAATGTGAAAGAAAAAAAAAAGATGCATGAGTTTCTACTGACAGGCCTCCATTCATGCTGCGTCACCTTCAGGCTCTGCTGCATCATTTATGTATGAGACAGTTCAGATCATTGATCAGCAGCCTGCAGAGGAGCACAGGGTCACGGGGTCTGAACCCCCGAGGGCTCCGAGGACAGATGATCCTGTAACCCGCCGCCGGCACGAGGCTCCACAACGACGAGCATTCATCATACAAACAGAGCTTTATTCTAACATTCATAATTAAAGTCTAAACTGACAAATAACAAATATTGATCCTACGGGAGGCGGAATAGTCAATGCATCAGCCTGACATTTGAAATGTGTCTGAACATACTGTAAGTCAAGGTCAACATCTTTGGAATCTGATTCTCTTATGTTACAGACGTTTCAGATAAGGATCAGAATAATCAGTCAGACACCAGCTGATTAAAGTAACTCCTCATGAGAAACAAGATTCCATCACAGCTGATCTAATGAATCCACTCAGGAATCCTGTTTGTCGTCTTTATAGAAATGAGAGGTTTGTATTGTAACTGATCAGGAGACTGTTGTATGATTCATTGATGAGTCTTTATCCATGTTTGACCTGATTCACAGCTGGATTAAAGAGAAACGATGATCCTCTGGTGGAGATTCTGACATCAGATACAAACATTTCTGTTTTTTAAAGATTAAATCGTGCAATTCAGAAACAGTTCAGACTTGTTTGAGAGAAAATATACAGAATTAAACTCTGTTTATCATTTTTGTTCCATAAAGTCACATGTTGCTAAACGCAGATCTAATTTATGGTATTGATAGTTCAGACCTCCTAACACCTCCTCCCAGAGTTAAACACCTCCTCCCAGACTTAAACACCTCCTCTCAGAGTTAAACACCTCCTCCCAGAGTTAAACACCTCCTCCCAGAGTACAACACCTCCTCCAAGAGTTAAACACCTCCTCCCAGAGTAAAACACCTCCTCCCAGAGTAAAACACCTCCTCCAAGAGTTAAACACCTCCTCCCAGAGTTAAACAGCTCCTCCCAGAGTTAAACACCTCCTCCCAGAGTTAAACACCTCCTCCAAGAGTTAAACAGCTCCTCCCAGAGTTAAACAGCTCCTCCCAGAGTTAAACACCTCCTCCCAGAGTTAAACACCTCCTCCCACAACACCTCCTCCCAGAGTTAAACACCTCCTTCCAGAGTAAAACACCTCCTCCAAGAGGTAAACACCTCCTCCCAGAGTAAAACACCTCCTCCCAGAGTTAAACACCTCCCCCAAGAGTTAAACACCTCCTCCCAGAGTTAAACACCTCCTCCCAGACTTAAACACCTCCTCCCAGAGTTAAACACCTCCTCCCAGAGTACAACACCTCCTCCAAGAGTTAAACACCTCCTCTCAGAGTAAAACACCTCCTCCCAGAGTAAAACACCTCCTCCAAGAGTTAAACACCTCCTCCCAGAGATAAACACCTCCTCCCAGAGTACAACACCTCCTCCAAGAGTTAAACACCTCCTCCCAGAGTAAAACACCTCCTCCCAGAGTAAAACACCTCCTCCAAGAGTTAAACACCTCCTCCCAGAGTTAAACAGCTCCTCCCAGAGTTAAACACCTCCTCCCAGAGTAAAACACCTCCTCCAAGAGTTAAACACCTCCTCCCAGAGTTAAACAGCTCCTCCCAGAGTTAAACACCTCCTCCCAGAGTTAAACACCTCCTCCCACAACACCTCCTCCCAGAGTTAAACACCTCCTTCCAGAGTAAAACACCTCCTCCAAGAGGTAAACACCTCCTCCCAGAGTAAAACACCTCCTCCCAGAGTTAAACACCTCCCCCAAGAGTTAAACACCTCCTCCCAGAGTAAAACACCTCCTCCCAGAGTAAAACACCCCCTCCAAGAGTTAAACACCTCCTCCCAGAGTAAAACACCTCCTCCAAGAGTTAAACACCTCCTCCCAGAGTAAAACACCTCCTCCAAGAGTTAAACACCTCCTCCCAGAGTTAAACACCTCCTCCCAGAGTTAAACACCTCCTCCCAGACTTAAACACCTCCTCCCAGAGTTAAACACCTCCTCCCAGAGTACAACACCTCCTCCAAGAGTTAAACACCTCCTCTCAGAGTAAAACACCTCCTCCCAGAGTAAAACACCTCCTCCAAGAGTTAAACACCTCCTCCCAGAGTTAAACAGCTCCTCCCAGAGTTGAACACCTCCTCCCAGAGTTAAACACCTCCTCCCACAACTCCTCCTCCCAGAGTTAAACACCTCCTCCCAGAGTTAAACACCTCCTTCCAGAGTAAAACACCTCCTCCAAGAGGTAAACACCTCCTCCCAGAGTAAAACACCTCCCCTCAGAGTTAAACACCTCCTCCAAGAGTTAAACAACTCCTCCCAGAGTAAGACACCTCCTCCAAGAGTTAAACACCTCCTCCCAGAGTTAAACACCTCCTCCCAGAGTTAAACACCTCCTCCCAGACTTAAACACCTCCTCCCAGAGTAAAACACCTCCTCCAAGAGTTAAACACCTCCTCCCAGAGTTAAACACCTCCTCCCAGGGTAAAACACCTCCTCCCAGAGTAAAACACCTCCTCCAAGAGTTAGACACCTCCTCCCAGAGTTAAACACCTCCTCCCACAGTAAAACACCTCCTCCCACAACACCTCCTCCCAGAGTTAAACACCTCCTCCCAGAGTTAAACACCTCCTCCCACCTCCTCCCACAACACCTCCTCCCAGAGTAAAACACCTCCTCCAAGAGTTAAACACCTCCTCCCAGAGTAAAACACCTCCTCCAAGAGTAAAACACCTCCTCCCAGAGTAAAACACCTCCTCCAAGAGTTGGACACCTCCTCCCAGAGTTAAACACCTCCTCCCAGAGTTAAACACCTCCTCCCAGAGTTAAACACCTCCTCCCACCTCCTCCCACAACACCTCCTCCTACAGTAAAACACCTCCTCCCAGAGTAAAACACCTCCTCCCAGAGTTAAACACCTCCTCCCAGAGTTAAACACCTCCTCCCACAGTAAAACACCTCCTCCAGGAGTAAAACACCTCCTCCCACAGTAAAACACCTCCTGCCAGAGTTAAACACCTCCCAGAGTTAAACACCTCCTCCCAGAGTAAAACACCTCCTCCAAGAGTTAAACACCTCCTCCCAGAGTTAAACACCTCCTCCAAGAGTTAAACACCTCCTCCCAGAGTTAAACACCTCCTCCCAGAGTAAACACCTCCTCCAAGAGTTAAACACCTCCTCCCAGAGTAAAACACCTCCTCCAAGAGTTAAACACCTCCTCCCAGAGTTAAACACCTCCTCCAAGAGTTAGACACCTCCTCCCAGAGTTAAACACCTCCTCCCACAGTAAAACACCTCCTCCCACAACACCTCCTCCCAGAGTTAAACACCTCCTCCCAGAGTTAAACACCTCCTCCCACCTCCTCCCACAACACCTCCTCCTACAGTAAAACATCTCCTCCCAGAGTAAAACACCTCCTCCCACAGTAAAACACCTCCCAGAGTAAAACACCTCCTCCCAGAGTAAAACACCTCCTAGTAAAACACCTCCTCCCAGAGTAAAATGCCTCCTCCCACAGTAAAACACCTCCTCCCAGAGTAAAACACCTCCTCCCAGACTAACAACACCTCCGTGAAACACCTCCTCCCAGAGTAAAACACCCCTTCCCAAAGTAAAACACGTCCTCCCAGAGTAAAACACCCCTTCCCAAAGTAAAACACCTCCTCCCAGAGTAAAACACCTCCTCCCAGAGTTAAACACCTCCTCCCACAGTAAAACACCTCCTCCAGGAGTAAAACACCTCCTCCCACAGTAAAACACCTCCTGCCAGAGTTAAACACCTCCCAGAGTTAAACACCTCCTCCCAGAGTAAAACACCTCCTCCAAGAGTTAAACACCTCCTCCCAGAGTAAAACACCTCCTCCAAGAGTTAAACACCTCCTCCCAGAGTTAAACACCTCCTCCCAGAGTAAACACCTCCTCCAAGAGTTAAACACCTCCTCCCAGAGTAAAACACCTCCTCCCAGAGTTAAACACCTCCTCCCACAACTCCTCCTCCCAGAGTTAAACACCTCCTCCCAGAGTTAAACACCTCCTTCCAGAGTAAAACACCTCCTCCAAGAGGTAAACACCTCCTCCCAGAGTAAAACACCTCCCCTCAGAGTTAAACACCTCCTCCAAGAGTTAAACAACTCCTCCCAGAGTAAGACACCTCCTCCAAGAGTTAAACACCTCCTCCCAGAGTTAAACACCTCCTCCCAGAGTTAAACACCTCCTCCCAGACTTAAACACCTCCTCCCAGAGTAAAACACCTCCTCCAAGAGTTAAACACCTCCTCCCAGAGTTAAACACCTCCTCCCAGGGTAAAACACCTCCTCCCAGAGTAAAACACCTCCTCCAAGAGTTAGACACCTCCTCCCAGAGTTAAACACCTCCTCCCACAGTAAAACACCTCCTCCCACAACACCTCCTCCCAGAGTTAAACACCTCCTCCCAGAGTTAAACACCTCCTCCCACCTCCTCCCACAACACCTCCTCCCAGAGTAAAACACCTCCTCCAAGAGTTAAACACCTCCTCCCAGAGTAAAACACCTCCTCCAAGAGTAAAACACCTCCTCCCAGAGTAAAACACCTCCTCCAAGAGTTGGACACCTCCTCCCAGAGTTAAACACCTCCTCCCAGAGTTAAACACCTCCTCCCAGAGTTAAACACCTCCTCCCACCTCCTCCCACAACACCTCCTCCTACAGTAAAACACCTCCTCCCAGAGTAAAACACCTCCTCCCAGAGTTAAACACCTCCTCCCAGAGTTAAACACCTCCTCCCACAGTAAAACACCTCCTCCAGGAGTAAAACACCTCCTCCCACAGTAAAACACCTCCTGCCAGAGTTAAACACCTCCCAGAGTTAAACACCTCCTCCCAGAGTAAAACACCTCCTCCAAGAGTTAAACACCTCCTCCCAGAGTTAAACACCTCCTCCAAGAGTTAAACACCTCCTCCCAGAGTAAACACCTCCTCCAAGAGTTAAACACCTCCTCCCAGAGTAAAACACCTCCTCCAAGAGTTAAACACCTCCTCCCAGAGTTAAACACCTCCTCCAAGAGTTAGACACCTCCTCCCAGAGTTAAACACCTCCTCCCACAGTAAAACACCTCCTCCCACAACACCTCCTCCCAGAGTTAAACACCTCCTCCCAGAGTTAAACACCTCCTCCCACCTCCTCCCACAACACCTCCTCCTACAGTAAAACATCTCCTCCCAGAGTAAAACACCTCCTCCCACAGTAAAACACCTCCCAGAGTAAAACACCTCCTCCCAGAGTAAAACACCTCCTAGTAAAACACCTCCTCCCAGAGTAAAACGCCTCCTCCCACAGTAAAACACCTCCTCCCAGAGTAAAACACCTCCTCCCAGACTAACAACACCTCCGTGAAACACCTCCTCCCAGAGTAAAACACCCCTTCCCAAAGTAAAACACGTCCTCCCAGAGTAAAACACCCCTTCCCAAAGTAAAACACCTCCTCCCAGAGTAAAACACCTCCTCCCACAGTAAATCACCTGCTCCCACAGTAAAACACCTCCTCCCAGAGTAAAACACCTCCACCACCATGAACACCATGAACGAACACAGTAAATAATTTGACAATACAACGAGCAGGATTTACAAGAGTGCTGTAAAAAACCTTTACACAAGATTTGATTGTCCTGAAATACCATAAAACTCTAACACATCTAAAAGCAATTTAATTTGATTAGAGCTGCTTCTCCTGCTACTGCTGCTGGAGTAAAACACCTCCTGCAAACTGAACTAAATCAAATGTTCTCCTCACCGGTCGACAGTCTGAGGAACTGATTTGCTTCATTGAAGAAAGTAGAAAGAAGATTTCTGCACACTAAAGATGAAGCAGTCAGTTAGCTTAGCACAGAGGTTGGAAACAGTTAGCCTAGAAAGGTAGAAATGTTCATCAACATGAACGTTTAAATCTCACTAATTAATTCTATTGGTCCATTTAAATGCCTTATAAATCATGCTGCATGTTAATTTAAAGCCTCTTTTACTTCCAGCATATAATTAAACAGCATTGTTATTTAACCAGCGTCCCTGGTCTTCAGTAGGGACAGGTATGTGGTCCTGGTGGACCCTCTGCCTCCACCCTCACAACCACCAAACAGCTTCACCTTCGCCTGAGGGACTGAAGGAAACCGATTTATTAGACAACAACAACTTGCAGTACACCACCAACACCACCGTCACTACAACCCAAACCATCAGGAAACAGTTTCCAGACTGTCAAAATAAAATCCTTGAACAACCATTTATCTGACGACGTGTGTTTTAGATCTCCAGGTGGTCATCAATTGCGCCATCAATGCATCCATTTCATAACACACACGACGGTGATGTCATCATGATGATGTCACTTTGCTGGGATTTGCCTCATGTTAGATGAAGTTTCCCCACCTGATTGATTGACATTGTAAAGCTCCTCCCACATCAGGAATCATGTGTTTATCGTCAGCAGTTTTTGAGTCATCAACATAAATGTGATTTTCCATAATGGAGGATCTGGATCTGTTTCGGGGAGGAAAACAGACGTGGAGGAAAAGAGACGGGGAGGAAAACAGACAGGAAGGAAAGGAGACGGGGAGGGAAACAGACAGGAAGGAAAGGAGACGGGGAGGGAAACAGACAGGAAGGAAAAGAGACAGGAAGGAAAAGAGACGGGAGGAAAACAGACAGGAAGGAAAAGAGACGTATATTCTATATATATATATATATATATATATATATATATATATATATATACAGGATTATATATATAATAATGGTAATAAAATAATGAAAAGTCATCAGACAGAAAACCAATCAGGATATTCTGCACATATTTTAAGGATAAGACAAAGATTGTGATTTGATGGACAACAGAACAGGAAGTTAATTTTATTTTCAACCTGTCCCAAATCACACATTCTGATTCTGTCTGTTCTGGAATGGACTAGTTTGACCAGCTGGAGGAAAGATATAAACACATCTCATCAAATTTAACGCTTTCGCTTCAGTAAAATAAGTAGAATATAAAGGAAACCCAGAGTAAGTTAGATAAAAATAAAAGTCTAATGGGGTTATAAATGAGGAATGCACACAGCAGTACATGTCAGCATACTTTAACATAACATTATTTACCTGTATGACCGTATCTCAGCTGCAGGTTTTATATATGGGACTGTGGTCAGGAAGGATTTCTAATGCAGAGATAAAGTAGATCCCACCTCTGCAGACATACGACCACATCAGCACTGCACACAATGAGCAGAATGAATACAGCTGCACACACAGACACACACACACAGACACACACACACAGACACACACACACACACACACACAGACACACACAGACACAGACACACACACACAGACACAGACACACACAGACACACACACACAGACACACACACACAGACACACACACACAGACACACACACACACAGACACACACACACACACACACACAGACACACACACACAGACACACACAGACACAGACACACACACACAGACACAGACACACACAGACACACACACACAGACACACACACACAGGCTAAGCAGCTGATGACCCTCAGCCAGCTCCTCTTATCGGCCTCAGCTGCTGCTGGCTTAAGGATCAGCTGAAGGAAACCACTGAAACCAACACTTTAGGAAAGACAGAGAAACTGCAGCCATAAATGATGAACCATCCCATAATATAAAGTTAAACACAGCTGTTTATACACACTTCATCATATGGAAATATACTGTTAGAGATATACTGTGGAGACCCTCACAGACATGGATTCTTTATTATTATGGGATAGAAACAAGATCTTATCTTCTAACTTCATGGATAATGTCTGTATAAGATCTAGAACACATCAGAATCTGATCTGGATCCAAGTCATATTCTGGATCTGGTGATCCAGGACGTTCAAATGTATAAACTAATGATGATTCCATTATCACATTGAAATCCAATGATTCCAATGTGATCCAGATTCTAGGGGCAGGTTTTCATGGTCCAGGATCACATTAGTCTGATGACCAGTCCCGTGATGGTCTGATAGGGTCACACAATCAGTTTTAGACTGGGTTCTGCTCTGAACTGGGACACAGCTATAGTCTGATGGTTCCTGTTAGTCCTACTTCTCTTTCAGCTTCTTCCTGATTGGATGATCGCCTCCACCTGTCTGAAGCTTGTTTAAGCTGATTGGTTTGGCTGTTTGTTTGTTTTTTGGTTGTAATCAGTTAAAGTGTTTCTTCAAGTTTAGAGCTGGTTTAGGTCAGAAGCTACATTTTCCATCCATCCATCCACCACCGTCACCTCATCGTTGATGTCATATGTTATGGTTATCCTTCTTTAATTAGTTGAACTAACGATCCCAACCTGCTGTAAAGAATGAAATGGTTTTAAAGGTGTTTAACTGAACCTCAGTGAATGAAGCAGGAGGAAAAAGTGAAGCTGAATTTCTCAGCTTCTTAAATCCCACAGTTTCAAAGCGTTGCAGCTTTTCAGCTGCTGGTGGTGAAGGAGAAAATCCCTCCTCTTCCTCCTGCAGCTTAGAGCTGCAGAGCCGAGGAGTTGCTGCAGGGATTTAAACACACACACACATCAGACCTGTAGGTGGACCCCCACAGGTAGTAGGTGTGTGTGTCCATGTGTGTGTGGATGCTCATATCTCGATGTACATCCACCGGAGTGTGTGATCCTGACTCAGTGCTGAGGAGGTTGTTGTTTTCCAATCAATAAAGTTTGTGCAGCCGTTAAAGCAGATGGACCAGATGGACCAGATGGACCAGATGAACCAGATGGACCAGATGGACGGGTCGGTGTGTGAAGATTGGTCGAGTTGGACGGTAAGGAGGAGCAACTCCCTCCTCCCCTGCCGTCAGGTGGCTGGATGAGGCGAGGAGCAGTGACAGAGTCCGGTTCAGAGGTGGGATCTGTCCTACAGGATGAGGGGGGAGGTGAAGAGGAGCAATGATTAAGTGATTGGAGGAAGAAGGGAAGCTTCTTAGGCCGGCCCACCATGATGGAGAGGCAGCCATACTGGATGAGTCATCCTGGCTGAGGAGGAGGAAGATGACTGCTCCTTCACTTCAAGTCACATTGTGTGATGAAGAGGAGGCAGACGGAGGAGAGGAGCATCAGTATGGAGCCGGTTTCTGTTCAAACGCTTCACAGTTAATCTGAGTCTAAATCTAGTGTAAATCATTTCACTCTGACTGAACGTCTTTATGTTCATCAGGAGGTCAGTCAGCTGTTGGTAGACGTGTTAAGGCTCATTAATGTTCTACGTTAAAGATGGAGACAGAGATGGGCGGAGCCTTCCGTACTTAAGAGTTTAGATATACGGATGAAACGGAGCAATACCACCGGAAATGTTTGGGGACAGTGTCGCTACAATTCAAGCAAGGCACGACAAATATGTATGGAAACAACGAAGAAGAAAAAAGTGAAGCGATAACGTGTAAAAACTCTCCGTCCTCTGTACCTCTTTGTATTTACGAGGTACATCATCACAACCTCCTGCAGCCGTCACCATATTTGTTGTTGTTGTAACTTTTGAAACTTCACAGTGGTTTATCGATGTCGACGTAGACGACGTACAGAAGTACGAACGGGTCGACGGACAGACGGTTTACGTACGGATCCTTAAATAGAACAGAAATGGGCCTTTAGGGTTCAGATGGTCAGTGCAGTCCAGCGGTTTGAGGGGTTTCCCTCCTTTGTGTTCATGTCTGCCAACCAATCAGATTTAATCTTGTTTTCTGGGTTGTTTTTGTTGGTTTATAGATTATTTAATAGATTTAGAAAACAAACATCTCTTGTTTTCCTGCTAAAGGGGGTGTGGTCAGGACGTATGGCTGCTCGGCAACAAACACTGGTGGGACATTAACTTCAAAAAGTGTTTGTGTGAATTATAAAAAGTGGAGTCTGATTCTTTTAACACATTTCCTGTTATTATTTACTTTAAATAATTTATTGGGGATAACTTAAGGGGGCGGAGACATCGCTCCAGGATCTGCTTCTGTGACACTAGAAGTTATTTATTGATTTCATAAAGAAATAGTCATTCCTGTAGAGTAAAAGTAAAACCTGTGCTAAAAGGTGTTTTATAGTTTGTGCTGACATTTTAATATTTGGATGTGAGTTTTAGAGTCTGAGTGTAAATAAAATCTCTTTATTTATTTCTCTGAAGAGGAACCAAAGTATAAATGATTCAAAGATAAATGATTGTCTGTCTCGCTGTATGAATATTGATGCTGCTCCCTCTAATTGTTTTTCTACATTTTGATAAAGTGAATTATGTGTTTGTGTCTGTCCTTGTTTAAACTGTAGATGTTTTTTCCTACACAGTCTCTCATTAACAGATCACAATGAAATAAAGAATTAAATACGTTTCCATTTAGCAGCTGTTTGAAAACTGATGATGAACATCTGATTTTATGTGAAGTTTCTTTAACAGATCCCTGTTTGATGTCATGCTGTCCTCCTGCTCCTCTCTGTGATTGAATTCACCTGCTGGCCTCCTTCACACCTGCTCCTCATCCTCCAATCAAGCCTATTTAACCCAGGTCTGACCCTCGTCATCAGATCGATCAGGTCGATCAGTGGTGGCATCAGGTTCAGACCTCATAGAGTTGTTCTCTAGTGTTTTTACTCTCTCCTAGTTCTCTGTGGATCAGCCAGTCTTACTCTGCCCCTGTTAGAAATCATTCTGGACCATTACCGATCAGACACTCCACCTCCTCCTCCTCCTCCTCCTCCGGTTATTGTTCCAATAAACAGTTTAACCCTTTTTTCTGAGTGTGAGTCTCACCTCTGGGTCCAGCTCTGCCTCACAGTCCTAACATTTGATCAGATGAGTCCCAGAGTCTGAAATCAGTTCTGTTTATTACAAAGAGCACAAAAAATACTTTGTACATCTATTTGTTGAACCATGTTGCTAAATTTAATCTGACACAAAACGTTTATAATAAATTTTGTAATAGTGCAGGAATCTGTCTGGTGGTCCTGAGACCTCACTGGTTTTGACTAGTTAATAGTCATCTATGGTAAAATGTCTCCTATGACTCCTCCTATGACTCCTTAAAACCTCTCAGGTTTGTGTTCATTCATTAGAAACATGTTAAGCTTTGTCAAAAAGTTCTCTGGCTAATTCTGTATTACTTGAGCCTGTTTGTAGAGCCACATGTTCTACATGATCATTTCTTCTTCATGTTTGTGTCCCAGAGATGTTAATTCTGTCTATAAAGTGGAGATAATGAGGTCACCTGTGACTGGATGTTAACACCAGGTGTGAACAGATTAACATCTGTCTACCTCTAGTAAAGCTAACTGGTCGACAGACTGGCTGCAGACTGAGCTCGATGCTGCAGTCGAGTCACAGCTTGATTTGTGTCTAATCCTCCAGTGAGTCTGCAGCGTAACAGCCATCACTCACCGCTAACTGTGTTAGCCATTAGCATCAATTAATCTCAACAAACACTGTTGGCCAATCCACTGCATGCATCAGCAGCAGCTCTGCTAACTGCTAACACCGAACACAACAGTGGTGTTAGTCTGTGGGAGGAGATGTAAATAGGAGATATAAACAGGGGATGTAAACAGATGGAGTAAACGGGGGGGTGTAAACAGATGGTGTAAACAGGGGATGTAAACAGATGGTGTAAACAGGGGATGTAAACAGATGGTGTAAACGGGATGTAAACAGATGGTGTAAATAGGGGATGTAAACAGGGGATGTAAACAGATGGTGTAAACAGGGGATGTAAACAGATTATGTAAACAGATGGTGTAAATAGGGGATGTAAACAGATGGTGTAAATGGGATGTAAACAGATGGTGTAAATGGGATGTAAACAGATGATGTAAACAGGGGATGTAAACAGATGATGTAAACAGATGGTGTAAATAGGGGATGTAAACAGATGATGTAAACAGATGGTGTAAACGGGATGTAAACAGATGATGTAAACAGATGGTGTAAATAGGGGATGTAAACAGATGGTGTAAATAGGGGATGTAAACAGATGATGTAAACAGATGGTGTAAATAGGGGATGTAAACAGATGGTGTAAACAGGGGATGTAAACAGATGGTGTAAACAGATGGTGTAAACATATGGTGTAAACAGATGGTGTAAACAGGGGATGTAAACAGATGGTGTAAACAGGGGATGTAAACAGATGGTGTAAACAGGGGATGTAAACAGATGGTGTAAACAGATGGTGTAAACAGATGGTGTAAACAGATGGTGTAAACAGGGGATGTAAACAGATGGTGTAAACAGATGATGTAAACAGATGGTGTAAATAAGGGATGTAAACAGATGGTGTAAATAAGGGATGTAAACAGATGGTGTAAATAAGGGATGTAAACAGATGGTGTAAACAGGGGATGTAAACAGATGGTGTAAACGGGATGTAAATAGATGGTGTAAACGGGATGTAAACAGATGGTGTAAACAGATGGTGTAAACAGGTACATAGGTGAGCAGAGCATTAGGAACATGTTGAAATGTTAGCATCGTCTCCATTAAACCTTAACATCGTCTCCTTCTCTCCACAGCAGTTTCAAATAAGCCTCCTCATCATTTTGGTCTTTATGGCCCTCCTCCTCCCCCTCCTCTGTCACCAGCAGTAGAATAATCTATAGCTCTTAACATGATGGCCGTGCTTCATCTAATATAGAAGATGGGGAGTGTTGGCCAGTGAGACAGAGAGAGAGGGAGACGTGTCACAACTCGACTGTAGATCATCCTGATGACATACTCTGCAGTGCTGAGTGGAAGTCAGGCCCCAGGATTACATTACTTAAAGAGAGGATTACATTACTTAAAGGGATAGTTACAAATGATGGGAAATACAATATTTCTCTTTATTTCTGACATTAATTATCAAACTCATGGATTCCATCTTCTGACCCGCAGAAAGCTGTGCTGACTGCAACACTCTGTGTGTCTGTCAGTGCTGGCTTCACTGATTCCTGGCATCTGAAATCTGTGTGACCTTGCCAGTCAGCCAACCATGGCATCCAGTACACCTTCCCTCTGTGTGTGTGTGTGTGTGTGTGCATACATACAGCGTTTCCTCCTCCTTCCTGTCTTATTTGTGTAGCTTCAACTGTAACAGACAAACAAGAGCCCAGTTGGTCCCACTAGATCAGCTGATTAGCATCTGATTGGCTCTTTAATCCTAATGACTTTTTAAGATCAGACCTCTGTCACCAATCAAATGCTCTCTTCAGCCGGTCCCGACGGGCCTGCAGTGATCACATCATGTCATATTTAAAATATATTTAAAGTGTCACCACTTGAGATGCACTGTAAAAAAAAAAAAATTTTAAGAAGTATTTGAACAGATATAATTTAAATATCATTTTGAAGTCCATGCTGTGAGACAATTACACTTAAAACAATTAAAACAATTGAGAAATAAATTTAAAAAACAGCTCATCAATTCTTTGACTGTTTTCTAATTTTAGTGAAAAATCTGAAAACAAGATGTTTCTACTTCTGTCTTTAAATGATGGAATCAGGCTCAGTCAGTCTTATAACACCTGATCAGACAGAGGTATGCATTGTTTGAGTGCTATGGTGATGTCACCATGATGACATCACTTTACTGGGATCTGCCTCATGTCAAATGAAGTAACCCCACCTGATTGGTTGACCCTGGAAAGCTCCTCCTACATCTGGAATCATGTGTTTATCATCAGTAGTTTAAAAGATCCAGATCTGTTTCTGGTCTACAAAGAACTTCTGACCTTCACAGATCCATAAATCCATTAATGACTCTGATCCTGCATCATCTCAGCTACCTGTAGGGGGCAGTGTCAGGTCTCTACCCCTCTGTTACTGAGACCCAGTACATACTGATCCCCTCCACATAGAGGTTTAATCTGGATCTGGATCCACGTACTGGAGGAACATCAGGAGTTTAACATCTGGATCCACCACAGAATAAAATCAGCTGTTCTTTCTGTTCAAAATGTAATCAATATCTGCTGATTCAAGATGGCGCCGCGCTAGTGGCAGCCTGTTGCAGTAGCTCCCGCTCACCCTTGAGCTTTTTCCTTCCTATTGTGTCTTTCTAACTTTTTTAAAATGTTTCCCTCTCTGTCTGGAGTGGTGCTCTTTGCACTATGGAGGCCAAGCAGTCGTTTTTTGCTTTGGCCTTCTGCTGTTTGGTTGTTTCTGCCTTTTCCTGACCATGACCGTGTCTGGGGACCTCGTGCGGCGCCATGGCCCTATTGTTTACAGTAGGGATCAGCTGTTAGCGCTCCGTAACATAGCGGTGCTGCCCCACGAGAGACCCGATGTTCCCCGAGAGTTGAAGCGGAGGAGACGGGGGACCCGTGCCGGAGCCGAGCGTCGTGCTAGAAGGAGGAGATATCGACCAGTCCTCCCGTCCATCATCATGGGGAATGTGAGATCTCTCCCCAATAAGATGGACGAATTAGCGGCGCTGACCCGGCACCAGAGGGAATACCGGGAATGCAGCATCATGATGTTTACGGAAACATGGCTGACTACGATGATTCCGGACACGGCTGCAGCGCTGGACGGCTTCAAGCTGCGCGGACAGGACGAGGGAGAGTGGTAAGAGGAAAGGAGGAGGGCTGGCAGTGTTTGTGAATGATAGATGGTGTAACTCTGGGCACATCACTATTAAAGAACAACTCTGCTGTAAGGACATTGAACTGTTAGCCGTTAGCATGAGACCTTGTTACCTGCTGCGGGAATTCACGCATGTAATCGCGGTAGCTGCGTATATCCCCCCCTCTGCTAACGCTGAAGCAGCCTGTGATGTCCTCCACTCTGTCACAGGCAGGCTGCAGACTCAGCATCCACAGGCCCTCCTTCTTATATCAGGGGACTTTAATCACGCCGCTCCATCTTCCACTCTGCCCACCTTCACCCAGTATGTAACATGCTGCACCAGAGACAATAAAACACTGGACTTACTGTATGCCAACACCAAGGAGGCATACACCTCATCAACCCTACCTCCCCTGGGAAGATCAGACCACAACCTGGTTCATCTCCTGCCTGTGTACAAACCTCTCGTACACAGGCAACCAGTTGTGTCCCGCACAGTGAAGAGATGGTTCGACGAGGCCGACGAGGCCTTGAAGGACTGTTTTGATACAACTGTGTGGCAGGAACTCTGTGATTCTCATGGGGAGGACATCGACAGTCTCACTGACTGTATCACAGACTATATTAACTTTTGCATGGAAAACACTGTACCCACCAGGACTGTACGGTGTTTTTCCAACAATAAACCGTGGATTAACCCTGACATAAAGGCTCTCCTCAAGGAGAAGAAGAGGGCCTTTAAGTCAGGAAATAAGGAGGAGCTGAAGACAGTACAGAAGGAGCTAAGGAGGAAGATCAGGGAGGGGAAGAACAGCTTCAGGAGGAAGATGGAGGATCAGCTGCAGCAGAACAACATCAGTGGAGTTTGGAAAGGCCTGAAAACCATCTCTGGCCACAAGGAACCAAACTCCCAGGCTGAGGGGGACCAACAGTGGGTGAATGATCTGAACTTATTTTTCAATAGGTTTGATCAGTCATCTGCCCCTCCCCCAGCCCAGCCAGGCCTGCTGCAACCCCCTTCATTGGCACCTCCAGGACACTGCCCCACCCCCTCCTCCACCTCCCTTCCTGCAACACTCAGCTCACAGCCACCCCCCACTCCTCATCTCATCAGCTCAACATCACCATCCCCCCCATCCACAAACTTCAGCACACAGCCCCCCTGCTCCACCCTGTCCCTCACACCTCTCCAGGTGAGGAATCAGCTTAGGAAGATGAAGGCGAGGAAGGCTGCGGGTCCGGACGGTATCAGCTCCAGGCTCCTGAAGTCCTGCGCAGACCAGCTGTGTGGGATAGTTGAACAAATGTTCAACCTGAGCCTGAAGCTGGGGAGAGTGCCACAGATGTGGAAAACATCCTGCGTGGTACCTGTCCCCAAGACTCCGCACCCCAAGGACCTCAACAGCTACAGGCCGGTGGCTCTAACATCCCACCTGATGAAGACCCTGGAGCGGCTGGTCCTTGTTCATCTCCGCCCCCTGGTGAGCCCAGCGATGGACCCGCTTCAGTTTGCCTACCAACCTAGCATCGGGGTGGACGACGCCGTCATCTTCCTCCAACACCGAGCCCTCTCTCACCTGGAGAAGCCGGGAAGCACTGTGAGAATCATGTTCTTTGATTTCTCCAGTGCTTTCAACACGATACAGCCTCAGCTTCTGAGGGACAAGCTGGAGCACACCGGTGTGGACCACCACCTCACATGCTGGATACTGGACTACCTCACCAACCGTCCACAGTATGTGAGGTCACGGGACTGTGTGTCCGACATGGTTGTCTGCAGTACGGGGGCCCCACAGGGAACGGTCCTGGCTCCGTTCCTCTTCACCCTCTACACTGCAGACTTCCACTACAACTCACCCACCTGTCACCTGCAGAAGTTCTCTGATGACTCTGCCATCGTCGGTCTCATCACAGATGGGGACGACAGGGAATACAGAGAACTGACGCAGGACTTTGTGGACTGGTGCCAGCGGAACCAACTCCGGATCAACGCAGTGAAAACCAAGGAACTGGTGGTTGATTTCCGCAGGCACACACACTCCCCCCCGGACCCGGTGAACATTCAGGGAACAGACATTGAGATGGTGACATCTTATATACTGAACAAAAATATAAACGCAACACTTTTGTTTTAGCTCCAATTTTTCATGTGTTGAAAGCAAAGATGTAAAACTTTTTCTATGTACACAAAAGGCCTATTTCTCTCAAATTTTGTTCCCAAACTTGTTTAAATCTGTGTTAGTGAGCACTTCTCCTTTGCCGAGATAATCCATCCACCTGACAGGTGTGGCATATCAAGATGCTGATTAGACAGCATGATTATTGCACAGGTGTGCCTTAGGCTGGTCACAATAAAAGGCCACTCTAAAATGTGCAGTTTTATCTTGAAAAGAGACATTTATAGGCACTGAAGTGTCAGTATCTGGTGTGACCACCGTTTGCCTCACGCAGTGCAACACATCCTCTTCGCATGGAGTTGATCAGGTTGTTGATTGTGGCCTGTGGAATGTTGGTCCACTCCTCTTCAATGGCTGTGCGAAGTTGCTGGATATTGGCAGGACCTGGAACACGCTGTCGTATACGCCGATCCAGAGCATCCCAAACATGCTCAATGGGTGACATGTCCGGGGAGTATGGAGGCCATGCAAGGACTGGGATGTTTTCAGCTTCCAGGAATTGTGTACAGATCCTTGCAACATGGGGCCGTGCATTATCATGCTGCAACATGAGGTGATGGTGGTGGATGAATGGCACAACAATGGGCCTCAGGATCTCGTCACAGTATCTCTGTGCATTCACAATGCCATCAATAAAATGCACCTGTGTTCGTCGTCCGTAGCATATGCCTGCCCATACCATAACCCCACCGCCACCATGGGCCACTCTATTCACAACGTTGACATCAGCAAACCGCTCACCCACATGACGCCATACACGCTGTCTGCCATCTGCCCGGTACAGTGAAAACCGGGGTTCATCCGTGAAGAGAACACTTCTCCAAAGTGACAGACGCCATCGAAGGTGAGCATTTGCCCACTCAAGTCGGTTACGACGACGAACTGCAGTCAGGTCAAGACCCCGGTGAGGATGACGAGCATGCAGATGAGCTTCCCTGAGACGGTTTCTGACAGTTTGTGCAGAAATTCTTTGGTTATGCAAACCAATTGTTGAATCAGCTGTCCGGGTGGCTGGTCTCAGACGATCTTGCAGGTGAAGATGCCGGATGTGGAGGTCCTGGGCTGGTGTGGTTACACGTGGTCTGCGGTTGTGAGGCCGGTTGGATGTACTGCCAAATTCTCGGAAACGTCTTTGGAGATGGCTTATGGGAGAGAAATGAACATTCAATTCACGGGCAACAGCTCTGGTGGACATTCCTGCAGTCAGCATGCCAATTGCACGCTCCCTCACAACTTGCGACATCTGTGGCATTGTGCTGTGTGATGAAACTGCACATTTTAGAGTGGCCTTTTATTGTGACCAGCCTAAGGCACACCTGTGCAGTAATCATGCTGTCTAAGCAGCATCTTGATATGCCACACCTGTCAGGTGGATGGATTATCTCGGCAAAGGAGGAGTGCTCACTAACACAGATTTAAACAAGTTTGTGAACAAAATTTGAGAGAAATAGGCCTTTTGTGTACATAGAAAAAATTTTAGATCTTTGCTTTCAACACATGAAAAATTGGAGCTAAAACAAAAGTGTTGCGTTTATATTTTTGTTCAGTATAAGTACCTGGGTGTTCACCTGAACAATAAACTGGACTGGACAGACAATACCACTGCACTTTATAGGAAAGGCCAGAGCAGACTCTATCTGCTCAGGAGACTGAGGTCCTTTGGAGTGCAGGGAGCACTCCTCAAGACATTTTATGACACCGTGGTGGCATCAGCCATTTTTTATGGTGTGGTCTGCTGGGGCAGCGGCATCTCAGTGTCGGATAGGAAAAGACTCGATAAACTGATAAGGAAGGCCAGCTCTGTCCTGGGATGCCCCCTGGACCCAGTGGAGGTGGTGGGAGGAAGGAGGATGACAACTAAGCTGTCATCCATAATGGACAATCACTCCCACCCGATGCGGGACCGAGTAACAGCACTGGAGAGCTCCTTCAGCGACAGGTTGCTTCACCCAAAGTGCGTGAAGGAGCGCTTTCGCAAGTCTTTCCTTCCTGCAGCTGTTAGACTGTACAATCAGCACTGCTCCCAGTAGACCGAACAATTTGTAGTACTTGTGTGAAATACTGAGACACTTTGCATTAGTATTGTGTAATATTCTTGAGACACTTTACCCCCGTCCTTTATTGTATTGTATTTTTTTAAATGTTATTTCCCCTCCTCCTGCTGTGTTTTTCGTACACTGTGCTGCTGCAATAATGTAAATTTCCCCACTGTGGGACTAATAAAGGGATATCTTATCTTATCTTATCTGATGGCGTTTAGAGACAAACAAACAAACAAACAAACATCCAGCTGGTTAGCAGAGGTAATGAAGCAGCTGAAACTGGCTGTGAGGTCAGATACACCTGAGACAGGTTGGAACACTAATCCAACACAATCAGGAACAAACAACCCTCTGACTGTGTATATTGATAACCAATCAAAGTGATTACAACCCAGCATTTAATGCTGCTGCTACTGTCTAACATCAGCTGTAAACCCTGGAATGAAACAAAACATTGTGTTTAAAATCAGAGATCCTGACTGATTAAATCTTCTACAAATGAGAACAAATGGTTCTGTTCAGAGAAAGAAATGAATCTGAGACAATAATGAAAATATAGAAGGTATGAAAGATGACAAATGTAACCGAGCTTTAAAACGTCTCCTAATAACCAACAAACAGCTGCCTATTGATTAAAGTGATCAGTTCCTGGATCAAACCACACAGGTCTGATCTTAATCTGTGAAGAGATGATCGATTTACTCTGACGTCATCATTCTAGTCTCTACATGAAGTTACTGACAACCAGGAAAAGTAATGGAATACCTGATTCAGATTACTGAGAATGTCAGGTAAAAACAAGATAGATAAGATATTTAATAATTAAATAATAATTCTATTATTATTATTACGATGATTATTATTATGATTAATATTATTATCGTGATTATTATTATTGATAATATTATTATGATTGTTATTAATTGTATTATTAATATTATTATGATTAATATTATGATTATGATTATTAATATTATGATCATGATTATTTTTGATAATAATGACATTATTAATATTATTATTATTATGATTATTATTTCCTATTTGCTTCATTAGATCATAATTTAATTGTTCTTTAACATGATTGGATGTGCAGGTTTTGAATCAAACCCTCCATATGCTGCTGTTTTCTGTCCTAATGATGCTTCCCATCAATCACAGGTGAGCAGCAGCACCTGTGTGTTTCCCTCTCATCCTGTTCAGTCGTGTCGACGTCCCGTCTCCTGTGATGGGACACTGAGCCCAATTCATTTCTCAATCTGGCTCCAGTCCCTCCAGTGGAACCAGAGTCTCCATCATAATATTAAACCACATCTGCTGCAGAGCCGTATGTCACACAAACAGCATCACATATGAGCGCTGGGTCGACATCAGAGACAGATGACAGGTTTCTGCACACCTGGAGGAGAGGAGACGTCCTGCTTCCTGCTTCCTTCCTCATTTGGTCTCATTTGGTCATGAAGAACAAACAGTTCACTGTTGGCTCAGAGAGGCTGATCAGATCCTGGATCAGTTTCTCTGAACACTTTATACGTTTGTCAGAAACTACAGATCCATGTTTCTGAGGCTCTTCATCTTTAATCAGTCATGTCAGGTAAACAGCTGCTGTTACACATCTCCATCATCAAATCCTGTTTTACTTAGACCTCAGTTGTGAACATTCACCGTTAGCTGCAGGTCTTAAGTTCATTCAGGTCCAACTCTCTTTGTCTAGTTAAACGGAGCAGAAATATAGAGGTTTTATTTAGTCTGTTAATTATTCATAGCTGTGTTTTAACATGAATCCAACCAATCAGAGTTCATCTCCTTTAAAGCCAGGTGTGTCTCACCTGCAGCATTATTTAACCAGCATCACTGGTCTTCAGTGAGGGACAGGTATGTGGTCCTGGTGGACCCTCTGCCTCCACCGTCTCCCAATCCTCTGTCCCATCAACAACGATCTGACTGCATATGAGCGGAGGAGGAGGAGGAGGAGGAGGAGGGCTGCTGCTGTAACAGGTCTAGTGATGAAGCCGATCACAGTCTGCAGATCCATCAGAAAAATTATCTGATTAACAGCTGATGGGATGCAGGTGATGAAATAATCCATCATTAATGAGGAAAATATTGATGACATCACCTGCAGCAGAAACTAGAAGTGTGTCTCTGCTGTCTGTGACATTTACCCACAATGCACAGCAGCTTAACTTCATTAATAATTTAAATCTACGACACAATGAAGAATCTAATGTTAATGAATGTTCTGTGTTCTTCTACACATCCTAAAGGTCTCACAGTCCAGGTTCATACAGTGAAACAGTTTGGATTAGAACAGACGTCCACCTGATAAATCCTGAGGCTCCACTAGAGGTGATGTCAAATGTCCATGAGGGAGGAGTCTCTAAATCAGAGACAATCATTGGTTCAGGTGGATGAAAATGTGATGATGTCAGAGCTGATCTGTGCATCACTAGTGTGTAACCAGCAGAGTTACATCATCACTAGTGTGTAACCAGAGTGTTCATCAGACAGTACAATCAGATCTCATACAAAGATCCAGATGAACTTCCTGGACATCTGACTGGTTTCTGTCTACAGACCGGATCACGTTTGTACTCTGATTACATCTGAGCAGACATGAGAGGAAGAAGAGGGACGCTGGCTCCAGGTAGTGACCTTGTGGAGCTACGTGAAGCGTCTCCATCTGTCTTCTACGCTGCTGCCGGTTGGACTGATGGAGGACTGGAGGAGGGAAACAGCCTCCATCTTCAACAGCTGCCTGTCAGCACTGGCTGTGCCACGTCGCCCTCTGGTGGTGCTTACAGAGCAGTGGTGTCAGATTTAGGGATCAGCTGTTTAAGTTTAAGTTTGTACAAGTTTTGTTTAACTTGTTATCATTGGAGGTTCAAGTATGTGTGATGTCATTTCATTATTTCCACTGCTATGACATAATGACAGACAATCAGTTATCAGGAGATCTCAAAACACATTTCAGTTCTGTCCTGCATGTTTTCATTGTATAGAAGCAACATGATTCAAACATCATTGATGAGCTTTATTGGTCAAATCCGCTATTGATCAGCTGTTAATAACCAGATCAATCAGTTTAAACAGATCAATAAACAGATATTAAAGTGTTTCCTGACTCCTCAGTCTCTAAATGATCCTTAATGACCAGCGTCTCTAGTTCTCTGTAGACCCTTTAGCTGCTATGACCTGCTGCAACCTGATGCAGATCCAGACTCCAGCTCCTGGCAGCGTTCCTGAGGAATCTTAGCCCATTCCTCATGGACAAAGGCCTCCAGTTCTGGAATATTCCTGGTTTACCTGCTGCAACCACCTTCTTCAGATCCCACCAGAGGTTTTCTATGGATTCTCTATGTCTCTGATGATGATGATGATGATGATGAGATTCAGGTTGGACTCCTGAGGAGTCAGGAAAAGGAGACTTTAATATCTGTTTTATTGATCTGTTTAAACTGATTGATTTTTAACAGCTGATCAATAGTAGATTTGACCTGATATCTGATGGAGGTTGAATCATTTTCCTTCCAGCTGATTACCTTCATATAAAGGAGGATCTGAATCCTCTCATTGCTCCACAGTTGGAGGGTTTTATGTCCACTAGATGGCAGCAGAGTTTGTATCAGTTTTTATTGTGGCGTCACAGACGGCCAGCAGAAGATGGGTGTGTTGTTTTTCATTTATCCTATTCTCTGATTGGTTGTCTGTTCCAGTAGTTTTTTTTTCTTTACTGAATCTCTTCTATAAAACCTGACCTGATGTGAGACCTTCAGTCTGTTTCAGGGGAGCACCAGCCCAGCTGATGGGACTACTGGACTGTGAGGAGTCTTGAACACTGGATTAACTGGTTTGGTTCTAAAATCACATTTGGGTTGATTTGACAGTTTGAGTCGAACAGATTGTGTCATGGCGAACTCGTGTCTTCAGCTGAGCGGCTTCCTGGTCAGCTGTCTGGGCTGGCTGTGCATCATGATCGCCATCTCCACCAACGACTGGGTGAACATGTGTAAATATGGCCTGAACACCTGCAAGAAGATGGATGAGCTGGGGGTCAAGGGGCCCTGGGCGGACTGCGTCATCTCCACGGGACTCTACCACTGCGTGTCCCTGACGCAGATCCTGGATCTGCCAGGTAGATCTTGATGTCCACCACTGCTCCATGTTGTTCTCCACCTATTTATGAAACTAATGTTTCCTCTGTGCAGCCTACATCCAGACGGCCCGCGCCCTGATGATCATTGGGTCCATCCTGGGCCTCCCAGCAGTGGGAATGCTCCTCATGTCCATGCCCTGCATCAGCTTCAGTGAGCCGCAGAGCTCCAAGAACAGACGCACTGTCCTGGGAGGAATCCTCATCCTCATAGTTGGTAAGAGGCTCAGCTTCATCCACACAAAACTGAATGAGACGTTCAGGGCCTTGTCCTCCAACAGGGAGTTAAAGAGTTCATCAAAAGTTTGTAATCAGTGTCGTAGTTATTCATTTTAAACCAATCAGAGGGTCACCTCCCATCCCCTGAGCCAGGAGCAGTGGCGATCCTAGACTCAGGGGGGCCCCGGGCAAAAAGGGACAACATAGTTCCAGAAAAAAACAAATAACATTATAAGTTGTTTGTTGTTGTCATCAATATAAGAGGCTGTTTGGGGGCCCTCTGGTAGTTTTTCCTTTTGGGGCCTGGTCTGCCTCTCCTGGCATTACGCCCCTGGCCAGGTGTGCTGATGTCATCACCTGCAGTTGAAAGGATAGGTAAGATAGGGTGGATGAAGATGTGATGATGTCAGCCTTTGTCGGCCGTCTGATGCGTCTTTGAACAGATTTCTGAGGCGACCTCCGCTCTGAGCAGACGAACCTCCCCCTCCCTCCACACCCTCAGATGTTCCAGTTCCATGAACCCTCCCCCCTGGACCCCATCACATTCCTCTCCTCCACCTACTCGGTCCACACCCAGCCTTTGTCCTGGACCACATGGAAACTCTTCTGGGTTTACTGGGTTGATAAACATTTGACTGGTATCACAGATTAAATAAAAACCTGAAACCGCCGTTTGGCGTCTCCATCGTTAGATCCAAACACAGTCATTTAGATTTTCTACTTTAGGATACTTTGATTATTTAAACCCACTCATGTTGCTGCCTACAGTGGACACTGGCAGGGATCCAGCCCACACTGGCTGTTCAACCGTCAGCTGGAGGGATGTGAGTGTTTATATAAGCCTTACATCAGGCCTCTGTTCTATGGTCACAGTTTATGTAACACCTATTATTATTATTATTATTATTATTATGTTATTATTATTGTTATCATCATTATCATTGCTATTATTATTATTATGTTATTATTTATTATTATTATTATTATTATCATCATCATCATTGTTATTATTATTATTGTTATTATATATTATTGTTATTATTATTATCATCATCATCATCATTGTTATTATTATTATTATTATTATTATTATTATTATTATTATTATCATCATCATCATTGTTATTATTATTATTATGTTATTATATATTATTATTATTATCATTATTATCATCATCATCGTTATTATTACTATTATTATTATTATTATTATTATTATTACCTCGGCCCAGGATTCCGTCGTCGGTCGTCAGCAGGATTCCTTTAAAACCAGATCCAGAAGGTTTTATGGAGGTCAGATTTATTAAATTATGGTTGTTTCTCTTTTTCTCCAACATTTTATTGCATTTTCTGAAATATCTTTAAGTAATATTCCAGTCATTAAAACTCAAATATATTATCAGTCATTTGATCTGTTTTTATTTCCATGCTAATCTAAAAGCTAATGAATTATTTTCTTCATTACATATAAATTATGACATTTAAATAATATTCATTGTCAGACTTTGATTCTAATTTGTCTCTCAGGTGAAACTGAATAAGTGTTGTTTTTGAGGTGTACCTCAGGGCTCCAGTGTGGAACCACATGATTTCTTATTGCTGTGATTTAAATGAAGTCAAACATTTATCAGCACCTTTATTCCTGTTACATCATATAAAATGATCAGTTTGTTTGGGAACTGACAACAAAGGGAAAAAATGTATTATTGGATGCATCTGAATTAAAAGGTTACCAGGGCAACCAGTTGTGTTCTTCAGATGCACTATTGTGAATCCTGGTTTACATTTCAGTGTCATTATTTTACATGTGATGATGCTACATGTATGTGTGTGGGTGGGTCTCGTGTGCACCAGTTAGCATCTCCAGTTTTATTGATGTCATCTGGAGGGTTGAGGACCTGACGCAGTACTTTTAAGGTCCTCCATCACTCAGTAAAACATGTTCATTATTGGTGATCTAAAACTGGACCCTGCTTTAGCATTTGCTGCTAACAGACCGACTGGTTCACCATCAGTTCTCTGGTCCTCCTCAGGTCTCTGTGGTCTGGTCTCCACCCTCTGGTTTCCCATCGGCGCTCACCAGGAACTCGGCCTCATGTCGTTCGGCTTCTCCCTCTACACCGGCTGGGTGGGCACCATCTTCTGCCTGCTGGGAGGCTCCATCCTCACCTGCTGCTCCTCCGACTCCTCCTCCTCCTCCTACCAGGACAACAACCGCTTCTACTACTCCAAACAGGGAGGGGCCAACCCACCAGCGGCCCCCTCCTCCAATCATGCCAAGAGCGCCCACGTCTGAGAATGGAGCGGTTCTGATTGGATGAGACTGTAGTTTGTACATAGAGCTGCAGAGGAAGACGCTCGTCTGTCAGCTGATGGATTATTGATCCTGTTATTATGTCTATTTTTCTATTTAGATGCTCTGAGAGATGAAATGTGTTTTAAATCATATTATCATCATGTGTTGGTTTGATGCAAGCAGTATTATTATTTGGATTTAATGTGTTTGTGAATTCATGACAGAATTAACTTTTTTTATTGTTACATTCCTTCTTAAAATTCACCTTTTTAAGAAACATGATATTCAAGTGTTTTAAATGAAACTTTATGAAGACAAGGCTCCAAGTGTTCAGAGATCATGTGACCCAAAACCTGAGAGGTTGATTTAAATCTTCAGTCATGATTCATTAATTATTGATTCATTATGATTCATTATGTGGTGCTTAAAATTAGGACTTATTTTCCATGATTGATCGACAGGAGAAATGTGTCTGATAGAACCTGATAGATGTTGGGTATCAATCAATCAATCAATCACATATTTATTGATGTAAAAATCCCACAGATGACAGGTGATCTGATGCTGCTGTGTTTCTGTTATGTTTCTATTATTATTATTACGATGTTTATGATAAATGTTGTAAAAGTGTTTTTTTAAATGTGGTTTCATCTGAAGACCCTCCTCTTCCTCCTCTTCCTCCTCCTTACTCTCAACAGATCATGTGACCAATAGGAGGAGAGAGCTCCAGTCTCCCTCTAACATCTGGTGAAAGTAGAATAAATATTATTAATGTTATTTTAGACATTTATTCTACATTTATCTCCTATTTTATTCTAATATTCACTGCTGCTGTCAGCCTCACACTTTAAACCATGAAGAAACACAACTATTGGTCCTCAGGTTTGGGTCACATGACCTGTTTCTGCTCTGGGACAGGTGGAGCCTCGTCTTAGATTCTAAAGTTGATATAAACATGATTCTGTTGTGTCCTTAAAAAGGTGGATGTAAGAGGAGCTGTAGGAACAGAGGAACCTCCAACCGTTCTCCATCTGAGGTGTTTCTCCTGCAGGACGACTGATGTACTGATGGGAACAAACATGTTTAAGTTTTAGGACACATTATCACAGACCTGTTATCTTACATGTTTACCTGACTAACTTCTTTAAATGAACAGCTGATCCTGGGTCTGTAGCTCTGTAGCTAACAGTGTGCATCATTAGTGTAGATCGGTATGATGTCAGTGAGCTTCTGTTGAAGGAATGGATGACTTGAATGTTCAATATTTGCTCTGAACACAGATACCAGCAGTATTATCTTTTTATATTAGTTATTTATTGATGTTTGATTTTCTATAATAAAGTCCAAAGAATTCAATGTTCCTCAAACGTCTCATAAATGTCTGGATCTGTTCTATGTTGTTTTTTTCTTCGCTCTCCACAACATTACTTTTGTTTCATGTAGTTTTTTCTTGTGTAATTGTTGCTGCTGTAACACAGAAACTTCTCCTCAGAACATGACTGATGTTTATGTAAAGTTTGGTGAAAAAATATTTAATAATTTCTGAGTTCCAGAAGCCAACAGTCATCAGTTTACAGTGATGTCATCAGTTTAGTAGATGAGATCCTGATGTTTGTGTAATAATCTGAGGACCATGATATAATGGCTCCTGATTCATGAACCTGTGATGTGACTCAGCAACCTTGAGTGATGTCAGCACCCCCCCCCCCCCCACCCCCCCAATGATGTTTGTGTCACTGAATCATTTCACTGATACTACATCATATGTTTACAACAACACGTTATCTCTTCGTCCTCTTATCGTCAGTCTGTCCTGGAATCCTGCAGGAGAACAGTCTGTCCTAGAAACAGGAGACTCACTGTCTAATGCTAAGCTAAGCTAATCTCTTACCCACAGACACACCCACTAGTGTTAATTTAGTCATCTATGTTTAATGTAGTCTCGGTCCTGAGTCACATGACCTCATCAGTTTTATCATATTTAGTTACATGATCCTGTTTTTAGTCCAGTTTTAAAAGTCTGAACATTTTTATTGTATCAAAGAAAACTGTCAGTATTTTAGTCCAGTTTAATAAAAGTGTTGACATTTGAGTCTTTTCTAAGACATCAGGTTATTATTAACATTTCAGACCAAACCAATATTTTGATCATTTTCCTCTGATTTCACTGATTCCACATCAGATTGATCTGATCATGATCTGATAAAAACAGGTTGAATGATTCAGAATGCAGCTTTGCACAAAGTGTTTGGTCTGATGATGTCACTTTAAGGAATACATGCAGACATGGAACATGTTCTGATCAGCTGATGTATTGGTCCCTATACCCAGGTTGGACCAGCTACTAGATGGTTCCATTAGTCTTTCTTTTACTGCATTGACCAGCACAAAACAGCTGTTCTCAACAGGCTAGCATGTTAGCATTAGTTGTTCTCAACGGGCTAGCATGATGATGGATGGATGATGATGGATGACTGAATGAATAGTATTTGATATAATAATCAGATGAAACCTTAAAAAATCAATGAGCCTTTTTTTGGTTTTTGCAATAAATAACTTTCATTGTTGGAATCATTAACAAATCAGCAAAAACAGCCAAAAATATCCACACATGGAAGAAACCATCAAAATAACAGAAACAACTACATCAAACAACTTTGTGCCAAAATATACAGAAGATAAAATCGATCGATAGCCAGAGAAGCCGACACACGACACCGGACACCCGGCCACAGTGAACACAGCAGGAAGAACAGAGCCCGCCTCCTGCGAGCCAAATCAAACAATTAGTAGCCGACTTTAAAGCAGCAGTGGCGACGTGAGTTCAGTTAAAGCGTATCAAAATAGTTTCTGCATGTTTTCTGTCCTAAACCTTCTACTGACGTTTCTCAGATTATAAATTATTCTAGGGATCGTTAAAAAATAGATTTTTCGCAGACCTTTTGATTGCGATGGCTGACAACTCCACCCACATCTGTTGGCCACGCCCACACCAGGAGACAGCTGTAGAAAAATACTCTTCGTTCTCTCCTCCTCCAGTGTTTGTCACTGCCATAGTCTAATACCTTAAGCTGATAATGAAATACTAGGATTGAAAAACGATCACTGATCTGTTGGTTAGGAAGAAAAGTCCGTCCTTGTGACAAACGGACGTTTGCAGCTTTTACCAGACGTTTAACAAAGAGTCTCTGAAGGAACTCCTGCAGGTAAACACGGTGGACTTTGGCTTGTGGTTGAGAAGAAGGCCTACAGTAAAGGTCTGAGGAGGATCGTCTCCTCGGTGCTACATGTTCTACTGTCTTCTCAGATGGAGACCAGAGGCCTGGACTACAAACAGTTTAACTCCTCAGGTTTAACTCAGTAACCAGGTTCACAGACTCTTCGTCTAAATCGTGTTCGATGTCGGTGAAGACGATTCGGTCGCTCCTTCTCCACAGCCTGCTCCAGGTGGGACTGTCCCTCTGAAGTTATTAAATGGGGGGCGGGGTCATTGTAGTAGCTCCTCTTTACATAAAAACGGTTCTACCCTAAAATGGTAAAGTTTTGTTGTGGTCTGGATGTTCGTTGCCATGACAATGGTGTTTTGCCGTTTTTGTAACAAGTATTGTTTCCAAAACGTTCCAAAACTTTTCCGTCTTCAGTAAAACTGTTGTCATGTAAACTGACCTGAGCCGGCAGTGGAGAAAACCAGCACCGAACCAGCATCAGTAAAAGGAGCGAGGCGGCGGGACAGGACGGGGGTGATTACATCACACACTGGAGCAGCGTTATGATGCTATTGGTTAGTTGGGTTTAAACAACAGAGGTGACGTAGAGAAGTTTCTCCATAAAGTCGACAGACTGTTCTCCTCGGATGTTCCCTCGTTTTTCGGTTTGTTTGTCTGCACACAGATTTCTGCTGAAGAAGAAGAAGAATGGGGCGTCGGCCAGGAAACAATCGATTATATTTTGGGATGGATACAGGAATCTTTTTCTAATCTCTTCAACATTTTGCCTGAATATATTTCCACTAAACATGGAGATATGGGGTTCAGCTAAGGCGGGGCATTTCTGAACCTCAGGACCAGAGGAGTACTCAAAGGGGTAGGACTACACCGGGGTTAAGGTCTCCTCACAGGATGAAGGTCTAGATGTAGGCTAACATCCAGTTTACCAGGTTAGAGATGTAGTGTATGTTTCCATGACAACAGAACTCAAGTAAAACTTCTCCACCTTTAGTGGTTAAGTTACACCTGATAAGGTTCTCTTCGTAGTCCAGGTCTCTGGTTCTCAAAGGTTCCAGTAGGACTGAATCCAGCGAATAATCCTTCAGCTGATAGAATCATTTTCTCTAGAACATAAAGAATAATAAAGTTTTGGGTTTGAATGTGTTTCATCCTCTCACAGGCTGCAGATATCAGACGCCTGCGTTTAGTTTTCTGTGTCACCACATGCAGCAACAACACCACAGTCTGGACCTCGTGCATCACAGCATGCTACACAAACACCACACACACACACTGTACATGCACTCACACACTCGTATACACACAGAGCAGATAGTAGACTGTACAGTCCGTGTCAGAGGCAGCAGGGTCGATGGGGGGATCTGGATCTGGAAGGTTCTGGTTCTGGGAGGTGATCTGGATGTGGAGGGGTTCTGGTCCTGGGAGGTGATCTGGATCTGGAGGGGCTCTGGTTCTGAGAGGGGATCTGGATCTGGAGGGGTTCTGAGAGGGGATCTGGATCTGGTGGGGTTCTGAGAGGGGATCTGGATCTGGAGGGGTTCTGGTTCTTACAGTGGAATATGTGTTAAGGATGATTGGAGGATTCTGCAGACCCTCAGATCAGTCTGTCTGTGGGGAGGAGACCAGAGGTTTGCCAACATCGTCTACGTCACAGTAACATGTCTCTGGTTAAATCAGCTGATCTATGATCTAATGTGTCAACAGATGTTTACAGTAAATAAGGTTGTTTTCAGGGCGTCGCTGTGTCTGTCAGCAGGATGACCCTAAAACTACACCAGTAAACCTGGTGGGAGGGTGGGGCTCTGACAAAGGGGCGGATCCAGGAGGTTTTTAACATGATTCTATTGGCCAATTTATGACCCGATGACAAATTTCATCCAAGTTGTTTGAGGGTTTTTTCTGACAAACTGAAGAAAAGCTTCTTGGTGGAGTTAAAAACTGAACTTTTTTAATCCATATTTATTCACCACAGACAGGAAGTGTCTCAGTGCTGCTCCTCAGGTTCCTCCAGGGGTCCAGCTTTGGTGGTTTCTGATCTGTGTCAGACTGAAGGTCGTCAAACATTAAATATATTGATATTTGAGAGGGGAAGTGTCCAGTTTGTGTTCCTGACTGGGATACTGGGCTGTTATTTCACTGGACGTCACCCTAAAGGAAAGGTTTGTGTGTGGATGGATGTGGGCGGAGCATCGGTAGGGTGGGGGAGGGGGTTGGCGTGGCATCCGTAGATTTAGTGCATTACACAAATAAGGCTTCCCTGGAAGGGATGGTGCAGCAGCGGGGGGGCGAGAGGACAATCAGGAAAACAGGAGCCAATGGATGAGATTCCTGATTGACCTAATGAACCAACTGGAAACGTTTTCCCTCCCAGCCATCGACACACAGAGAATATGGGAACCACCACAGTAAACCAGGCCTGTTGTGGCCCCTCTGGTTCAGGATGAGGGCTGTGATGATGCACCAGGAGCCAGAGGATTGATTTAGAGCTTCATGCTGGGGCAGAGAAACAAATACCTACACAGTAACACTCTCACATTCACAGGCAACAGAAATAGAAAACCACAAACACACAGGTGATGAAGGCACTATTGCAAGCACAGTCCAGGTTCTGTTAGTGATAGAGGACCGCCGTCCCGTCCGGGTCCCTGGAGCTAGACACCAGCGGTGGCGTTTAGAAGCAGCTTTCGTGACATGAAGCAAGCAGAGAGTCAGATGTGTGCAGAGGAAACAGGGCTTGGCATGCTGTCGTCTACATTTCCTGTGTGTTAAAACAGGAAGAGGTGTGCTGATTCATCTGTCCCTCAGTCATCACCTCCTCCTGCTTCCTGTAGTCTCACAACCAGCTTTCACAGTTCTCAGGTTTTATCTCTGGCTGCGTTCGTGTTTTCTACCATAACCAGTCAGACGACCTTGACGTTTGGTGGTAAACGTCCCACTACCCATCTCGCCCCACACAAACACATTCATGCACCCCCCCCCAGGCAGCAGACGAGGCAGTACATTCAAGGTTAACGAAGTCAGTCCTCTCAGAAGTCCATCGGATCCTCCTCTGCGAGGCCGTGACTGACAACGGTCCTGCCTCCTTCCTGCCCACCTGTCACTCCGCCTTCAGGTTTTGGCTCAGGAGGTGGGATGAGCCCCGACCCCGCCTCCGGCGTGCCCCATTGGTCGGAGGCAGGTGGATAGAAATCGTCGTCGAAGCCGCAGAACCCTTCGTCTACACCTTGATCGTAGCGCTGGTAGGTGGAGGCGTGTACCTCGTTCTGTCTGGCCGTGATCTCCAGGGTGCTGTTCCACATACCGTACCCGAAGTAGATCAGGACGCCTGAAGGGACACAGATACCATTATATGTACTACATATACTACATATAGTATATATATACTACATATAGTATATATACTACATATCTACTACATATCTACTACATATACTACATATATACTACATATATACTATATATACTACATATACTACATATAGTATATATACTACATATATACTATATATACTACATATACTACATATAGTATATATACTACATATATACTATATATACTACATATACTACATATAGTATATATACTACATATACTATATATACTACATATACTACATATAGCATATATACTACAAATACTATATATACTACATATACTATGTATACTACATATCTACTACATATCTACTACATATACTACATATATACTACATATATACTATATATACTATATATACTACATATACTACATATAGCATATATACTACAAAGACTATATATACTACATATATTACATATATATGTGAATATATATATATATATATACACACACACACACACTATGGTTTGGTTACATCATCATTAGAGTGGTGACATCATCGTTAGAGTGCGTGACATCATCGTTAGAGTGGTGACATCATCATTACAGTGGAGGTCAGCTGTAAAATGGTCTAAAATCTTCTCTTTAAATTGTTCTCACTCCCTCAGTTTTTACTCCACATCCATAATGTTGACATGAAAACGTAGTAAAATTTGTGCTGCTTCTAGTGATGCTGATTTGGAAGCTAACAGACAAACACTTATGGCTCAGGGAGGCCCCGAGCAACAGGAAGTCCAACCAACTGCCTCATCGAACATCTTTAACCAGAGACAAACCCTCCTCCTCTACTCACAGTCACCTCCTCAGATCAGCAGCCTCCTGTATTTTTTAACATCCCATTGATTGGAGGAGGTGATGTAGATTTACATGAATTGTTTTCATTAAATGGTAGCTGAGACAGTAGATCAGTAAAGATGTGATCAATACAGTCATGTGATGCAGTATGTGAATTTCCCCACTGTGGGACTAATAAAGGGATATCTTATCTTATCTTAGTATAGGTCATTTTAACGATGGACTCTTTTATCATCAATTAATTTGACATCTAATATTTTTAATTCATTACATCTCTTTTATTTTATGACCTGCTGACTACAAACCTAAATGTCCCTGAGGAACATTAAAGACTGTCCAATACGTCAGTGTCAGCAGTCTGATGCTAATAGCAGTCTGATGCTAATAGCAGTCTGATGCTAATTGCATACTTATTGTTTAATAGTCTGTATGCGATTCAAACTCTGGGTTGTTAAAATCCAAACTGATCCATTCATGTGATGATTAAACAGAATGATTATTGATTGATTATTTAAATGTTCTGATTCTATTTGTTGAGTTCATGTTTCGACAAAAGCAAAGTAAATTAAAGGACACAGAACAGAGTAAACTTTAAACCTGGACCGACTCAGACTGAGTCAGAATATTATTGATAATAATAATCATATTGATTCTACCCACAGAGGAGAACACGCCCAGACGTCCTCATTCATTCTGAGTCCATGCAGTAAACAATGTTTCAGGCTGAACTCCAGACTGAGGCAGACGCAGACTTTCAGCGGAGGCAGGAAATAAAAGTGACATGAGGCTTCATTGTTCCTCCTTATAAAAATAAACGAAGCGAGAAAATGAGACACGCTCTGGATTTTACTGCCTCACTGGGCCAATAAGACATGCGTCATTTCACCACTGATGAAATTATCTCTCCATTGTTTGAGACAAACTGAGGTGACAAACGTTACAGATGACAGGACACATAAATCCAGTCTTAAAGAGAGACAGAGAGGTTTCTGGTTGATCTCTGTCCTTTGGTGGCTCCTAAAAACACGACTAAACAACAAACTTCTTCAGTCATCCAGTCGTTACCTCCCAACATATAACAGCACCTCCTTCAGGTTAGGACCGTCCTCCACCAAACAGACAAACTCCTCCTCCTCCTGTCTGTGGAGACGTCGAAGGTACGAACAACAAAAACAGTTTTCATTCTTTTAAAGAGAACCGCCTTCTCTAACGTGCTGCTGGTGGTTTTGGCTGAGAAGCAGTTCTTCTGTGATATTTATGGTAGAGGTTCAGCTAACAGGAAGCTCTGAACACTGGGGGCAGACCAAAGTGTGTCTGACCAATCACAGCAGGCTTTTTGAGACAGATGGTTGAATCAGCAGAGGAACATTAAAGCATGTAAAGATGTTTTAGTAAACATCTCAAATAAAAAAAAGAAGCTGAAGATGAGAATAAAGTGTGAACTTTAACGTCTTTAACAGGAAGTAAACAGTCGCTCACCAACGAAGCACCAGATGGAGAACCGGATCCAGGTGATGGCCGACAGTTTGAGCATGAGGTAGATGTTGACCAGCATGGCTGAAGCAGGAACGAAGGGCACGCAGGGCGCCATGTAGGGCAGCCTCTTCGGGTTCTCTGGCTGCTGGAGGATGACGAGGATGAGCAGGGCGATGACGATGATGAAGAAGACTAACAGCAGCAGAGCCCACCAGCGCCCCTCCCCGATCAGGCTGGATCCTGGAACGAGAGGAAACAGGGATTATCCTCTGGGGACTCAATGCTCTGAGATCTATCTGAGTTTGTTCTCACCAAAAATGATGAAGGAGCAGAAAGCGAAGAGGAAGATGAAGAGGAGCAGCACACACACAGTAACAGTTTTCCCTGTGGTTGCAGTCGGTCTGTCCATCTTTCCAGGGAGACCCAATCGGATCCTCAAGGTGTAGTAGCGCGGTCCAATGAGCTTCTTGAGCCGGCGGGACATCCCGCCCTCTGACTCCTCTGCCTCGATGCCGGTGGTCATGTCCACCGTACCGTAGTTTGGGTGACTGGCAGCGTAGGTGTTTTTATCTGGTTTCCCTATCAGCATCTCGTTGTCGCCCAATGAGGGCAGGTTTTTGGCTCCACAGGTGTTAGTGGGCGGTCCTCCGTACTCTTCTGCTTCACTGGTTGGTGAACAGGCGTCTTTCTCACACTCAGCCAGGACACCTTCCTTCCTCTTGTTGTTCTGCTCCTCAGACAGGAAGTTGACGAAGCCATGGATGTCACCTTCAGGTTGGTACCGCAACAGGAGGACACACAGGCTCACCTGAGGGGCAGGAGGGGGAACATCAGAGGGAACTTTCAGACCTCTAAGAACCCAACTTTTTACTATGTGTGCACAAGAACTAGTGAAAATTATCACCATTGTTGTTTGTCTGTGGTGGAAACGTTCACATGTGGAACAAACAGGTCAACAGGTCTTTAAGGTGTGCTGTCATGGTCCTTGTTAGCGGCTAACTGGACGTCTTCCTTCCTGTCTGAGTCGGCCTCCACGCTGTTCCATTTGTTCATTAACATCTTTATCTTAGAAACGTTGAACATTTCAACCAATCAGAGTCGACCCTGACGTTACTGGATGAGTTTAATCTGAGGAGGTTAAACTGACTTCAGCCCTCAGAACTAAACCGGACTGCTTAAATACGGCTATTGACTCATTGATCAGCTACTAGCTATCTATCAACATCCACTCAGAAGTCTCTGATACATGAATGAACTACTGAAGGGATCAGTTTTAGTTTCTGATGTACAGTACGTTTGGTAAAAAAAACAATATCCTTGGTGTTTGAGTTTCTCAGACTGGAGAGGAAATAATCTAAACTGGTTCTATTAACAACAGATAGCAGAGACCGGCGTCTCCACCGGCTGCCCTGCATGTCTGTAGTGAGTCATCAGCAGCCTTACCAGGGTGTAGGCCAGCAGGGTTCCTATGGACATCATCTCTATGAGGTCTCTGAGGCTGACCAGGAGGGACAGCAGGGCAGCCAGAAAACCCGACACCACACAGGCGACAGCGGGGGTCTCAGTGTAGGAGGACACGTTGGCCAGGAACCTGAACACGAGGTGAGACGAGGAGATTTATCACCTCATTCAGACAGACGACGACTCAAAATAACTTTATGTATACTGACTTAAAGAGCAGGCCGTCCCCCGCCATGGCGTAGATGACCCGGGGCATGGGGAACAGGGACCCCAGGAGGGACACAGTTAGTCCTGCGATGGAGCCAACTGCCACTATATACTTGGCGAACATGCAGCCATGCATGGCAAACATCTCCATGAGCGGAGCGTCTGCATCGATCTCACTGTACGGGACCATCAGGGTCAGGATCACAGAGACCTGCAGGAAAACGGTTCAACACAAACCAACAGAGAGTCAAAACTTCACAACCGGTCCTGTCCTACCGCCATCAATCCAGCGCTGCTTCTGCCTCCGTCTCAGAGGCGGAGCGACATCCACCTTTGTAATGGGGGTGGTTGGGTTTATATGGTCAACCGATGGAACGACCGTTTGTTCTTCTGCTGATCAATGACTGCTCCAGGTTTTTGTTTTAACGTGGTCTGGAAACTGATTTCTGGTTGATCAGGATCTGGTGATGCTGGTGGACGAATACGATCTAGTTCTCCATTTTGTTTCCATCTGCTTCCCTGTGAGATCACATGAGGCGGTGCATCCCAGCCTCACCTTAATATATATATCTATAGATATATATATCTATAGATATATATCTATAGATATAGATATATATATATAGATATATATATCTATAGATATATCTATCTATCTATCTATCTATCTATAGATATATATATCTATATATATATATCTATAGATATATCTATCTATCTATCTATCTATCTATAGATATATATATATCTATAGATAGATATCCTGTAGTGTGATGGGCCGTTATTTTCCCAGACTCAGACTCATCAGAATCAGATCCTCCTGTCTGTGATTGTGATCCTCGTGTCTTTAAAGTAAATACTAATAAATATTCAAAAGAATAATGTTTGTAATTTCAGATTTTATCATCTGTTAACAGGATAACACTGACCTGAGGTCTGATAGGTGGTTCACTTTATTTTAGAGTCACTGATCATTTGTCTGTGATGAACAGGACCTTTTGTTACAACTGGAAAATCTTTCTTTTTTTTAAATGTGATAAAGTATGAAGCACAGAATTAATCTACTTGTACTGGTTTCCTTAACATTGGATGAATCAGAACCAACAACATAAAAATATGAGTGTATTCACTGGGATCTCATTCAAAATGCTTCCTCAGAATAATAATCAAACTGAGATTTTGTTCCTCCCTTTACAGAGAGGAGAAAGCACCAAGCTGCTGTCAATCAGCCTCCACACCTGAACAGGTGACCTGAATATCATCCAATCAACTCACAGGGAGTTTGATGCTCAGATAAAATGAAATGAGAGCAAATATCAGAGTAGAAATCAGTCAGAGAGGGAAAACCTGCATCGACGGCATCATCACTAAAACCTGAACCCTCAGTTTCCAAAATAAAAGCATGGAACAGGTGGCTGTCACAGGTGTATCAGCAACGATTCTAAACAACAAACACACTAAAAGTTTCAGTTCATTTCATTTCAATTCAATTTTTTTAATTTAAAAAGATGTGCTGTGATGTTTACATTTTATTACTAAACTAGAACCTTTCTGATGCTTGGTGTGTATCCAGATACAAGCTAACATTATTATGGTTCATAGGCTACATGTCTGTTGATGATGTGTCTCTGCTGAACATCATTTTAATGGTGCTGGAAGAGGTACTGAACCACTTCCTGGGTCTAGAACTTTAGCAGCGAAGAGAAGTTTCCAAAGCAGCTACAGAGTTTGATCAGAGAAGAATAGAGATGAAGACATTTACATGTTTTTATCACCAGAGAGGAGGAAAGATGGATATTCAGAGAGATGCTGAGGAAAATCCTCCTGATTTGACCTCATGATGGTTTATTTTAGGCTCCTTGGTTTATTCACATTCTGAAAGAGGACCTGCAGAACCAACACTGTGACTCACCTGCTGTCTGTCATGAGCTTCAGCTGTAATAACTTCACAGAAGAATCACTAAATAAAACATCTGCAGTGTTAAAATAAAGGATGATGATCGACCACATCAGACTTTAACCTGAAAACACATCAGATGATCAGTAAAACGATCAGTCGTCCATAGCAACAACCACCCAGAGCAACGCGTCGCCCTGTCGGCTGATCAGAGATCAGATTCACACAGACAGGGTGTTGATCTGCCACACTTACCCTGATAAGAGCTAACAGATGATGCTAAAGGCATGGAGGTGAATATTGATCTATGTGTAACAAACAGGATGATGTCACAAAACAAAGTGAACAAAATGACCAAAGCCTGACTGAACTTATTGATCCTGATTCAGTAATTAAACACTTTTGGTCCGTTTTGTTTTTTTGTATTTATTTAATCTGTAGCTCCTTTATAATCTGTGTGCAAAGTAAGACTCAAAGAGATTCATTAATTACTCAAAACAGTTGTGCTACATGGAGTAATGAGATGAAGAGTTTCTCTTTCTGAACTGTTCTGTATTCTATCTGTAACTCACAGAGACGTAGGCCGTGAGGCAGGTGATGAGGGAGGCGGTGATGGCGTAAGGGATGGAGGTGTTGGGACTCTTGGCCTCCTCTCCTGTTGTAGCAATGATGTCAAATCCAATGAAGGCGTAGAAACAGGTGGCTGCTCCCTGCATCACCTGCAGCAAGAAGAGGAACGACACAAAGAGAAGAATCAGATTCCAGCTTCATCTACTGGCTGACATGTGACACTTTCTCCCTCCCATCTCATCCAATACAGCGGCGAGAGAAGAGGAGGGTCACTGACTGTCCTATCGGAGGTGTTGGGGGTGATAACGGGCTGGTGTCTGAGGTGTTGGGGGTGATAACGGGCTGATAACTGATGTGTTGGGGGTGATAACGGGCTGATAACTGATGTGTTGGGGGTGATAACATGCTGGTGTCTGATGTGTTGGGGGTGATAACATGTTGGTGTCTGATGTGTTGGGGGTGATAACATGCTGGTATTTGATGTGTTGGGGGTGATAACATGTTGGTGTCTGGTGTGTTGGGGGTGATAACATGCTGGTATCTGATGTGTTGGGGGTGATAACAGGCTGGTATCTGATGTGTTGGGGGTGATAACATGCTGGTATCTGATGTGTTGGGGGTGATAATGGGCTGATAACTGATGTGTTGGGGGTGATAATGGGCTGATAACTGATGTGTTGGGGGTGATAACAGGCTGTTGTCAGATGTTGGGGTGTCTGATGTGTTGGGGGTGATAACTGCTGGTATCTGATGTGTTGGGGGTGATAACAGGCTGGTATCTGATGTGTTGGGGGTGATAACGGGCTGATAACTGATGTGTTGGGGGTGATAACAGGCTGTTGTCAGATGTTGGGGTGTCTGATGTGTTGGGGGTGATAACTGCTGGTATCTGATGTGTTGGGGGTGATAACAGGCTGGTGTCTGATGTTGGGGTGTCTGATGTTGGGAGTGATGACGGGCTGGTATCTGATGTGTTGGGGGTGATAACAGGCTGATAACTGATGTGTTGGGGGTGATAGCAGGCTGGTGTCTGATGTTGGGAGTGATGACGGGCTGTTGTATGATGTGAGTATCTCACCCCCGACCAGCCAAAGGGCAAGAACCTCCCCTCATCCCAGTTCTCTCCGTTGACGAAGAACAGGCCGGCGATCATCATGAAAACCCACACGATGAGGTTGATGATGTTCAGGATGTTGTTGAAGCCCACAGAATTCTTCACTCCCAAAGCAACAATCAGCGTCACCAGCAGCGCTATCAGCAGCGCCAACAGGTCTGGGTAGGACTGCTCACCTTTACCTGAGGACACAAACATAGGTTGTAGGAATGGAAGGTAACGTCATCTGCAAAGTTCCCGTTCAGAAACCAGAACCTGTGTCCGGTTTGGGAACCTGAGAACTGCTGCAGTTTTCAGACGATGGCTTCAGTCCACTGGAGCGAGAAGCGACACGATGGTGTGTTCATGTTCATACCAGGGAACATGAATGATGCAAATTCTGCAGCTTCGCATTAGCTGAAAAATATCAACTTGAACAAACAATTCATGTGATGTTGTATCACTAAAGTGTCGAGATTCTCATTCGTCACGTCCAGATGTCAATCATCCAGAAGAGAATATCTGTGGGTTTACTTTGTTCAAATGGCCCCACTGTGATAATTCACTTTGCCTTCGGTGTGAACACACCATGACAGTCAGCTCCTGCAGGTCTGAGACCAGGGTTCTCTGCTTCCTCTGAGTCGCTGCCTTGAGTTGAAGGGCTTGAAGGATCCCCAGGAATCACGTCCGGTTCCACAGAGTCTGCCATGTTAGTGTGCTACATTTCTAAGGTAGCCCAGAATGGCCAAACCAAACTAGTTCTAGGGGAAGAGGCACTAGTTCTACTGTGCAATAATTCACCTAGTGCAATAAATGTATCAACTGTGCAATATATTTAAATACAGAACCATAAGTCCATTTATAATATCAGTTACATTTATGTCCATTTATAATATCCAGTTACATTTATATTTTTTGATGATCAGGGTTGTTTTGATGGTTCAGTTGTTTGAATGACAGCTGATATTTGGTCCAAAGTCCACTGAGTCGTATTTATAGACGTATTAACAGATGGATGATTAGTGAGTCACATCATCTGAGGCAAAGAGTCAATCACATTGATCACAGAGTAAACAATCAATCAATAATCACTGTTGAACCCTACCTGCAGAGGAGGCTGGTAAGTATAAACACACACACACTTATTCTGAGCTCAGTGTGGAGAAACAGGAAAATGAATCATGAACTTTCCGTCATGCAGCAGAACAGCTGTTCGTACTGGTGATCATGTGACCGGCAGGAAGAGACGGTCCAGGTGGTGTCGCCCAGATAGACCCAGCTGGCACCCGGTAGGTGTAGTATGACACCAGAACGGTGCGGTCTATGTCCTGGAGCACTGGTCAGAAGTCCTATTACGTTCCATACAGACACCATTTCCAAAACAATCAACCAATCATGGAGGAGAAGCTCCCTGGAAAGAATGTGATGGTTGGATGGTTTCCAGATGGTGTTACTGCAGCAGGACATGGAGCCACAGACCTGGACCTGGACCACAGACCTGGACCTGGACCACAGACCAAACACTCACAGTGAGATGAGTGTCAATGTGAAAACCTGCCACTGTGCACCACTGAGATGAGACGGTGTATCGTTTCCATAGCAACAACTCTCTGTACTCACGGCGTGAAGTCACATTTGTTTAGGGCGTGGCCAAATCTTAATTATTCAGGTGTGTTTTAACATGAATCCAACCAATCAGAGTTCATCTCCCTTTAAAGCCAGCTGTGTCTCACCTGCAACATTATTTAACCAGCATCACTGAGCGACAGGTATGTGGTCCTGGTGGACTCTCTGCCTCCACCGCCTCCCAATCCTCTGTCCCATCAACAACTATCTGACTGCATATGAGCAAAGGAGGAGGAGGAGGAGGAGGAGGGCTGCTGCTCCTCCCCGTATGTAACAGGTCTAGTGATGATCATTCTGATTAACAGCTGATGGGATTCGATAGTTCCAAAGGTCTGTGGTTCGAACCCCCAGCCCCTGCTGTCTACATGTCCAAGTGTCCTTGAGCAGATACTGAACCCAATCTGCTCCCGGGGCGCCGTAAAGGCAGCTCACTGCTCCTCAGGAGGGGTCAATACAGTAATAATACAGTACCTAAAATCTAATCAGATGAAAACATCAGAAAACAATCAGATACACAGATTAGTAAATATTCTTCCCAATAAAAATAAAGATTTTTTTTATTAGCTTTAAATTATCGTCATTTATTCTAAAATGAAAAAAATGGATAAATATTAAATTCCTTCAGTTTAAATCTCAGATCCTGACAGCAGACCTTAATCTCATCTCTTCCCACTCACCCAACCCGTTGAGCGTCCCGATGTGTGATGTCATAAAGTTGCTGATGCTGTGATTGGCCAGTGAGTCAGCCATGCTGCTCAGAGCCGACGCCCCCGCCGCCGTCCCGATCAGATACTCCAGGATTAGGTTCCAGCCGATGAAGAAGGCCACGCACTCCCCCACGGTGACGTAGCTGTAGGTGTAGGCGGAACCTGTGGTCTTTGGCACCCGCACACCAAACTCTGCGTAACACACTCCTGTAGGACGACAAACACACACATCAGATTCATCATCATCATCATCATCATCAGTGAAGGCTGATGGGCGCAGTAATGTGTAGCCAGAGATGGTCTTTTAATGTTAAAGCCTCTTCATATGAATCATCAGAGAGATTCTGGCGGTTTGACTGGAGACAATGCGGGACACTCACCTGACAGGATGGAGGCCACAGCCGCTATGATGAAGGACACGATGACCCCAGGACCAGCCATCTCCTTGGCAACCAGCCCCGACACCACGTACATCCCGGTCCCGACGCAGCTGCCCACCCCCAGCGATACCAGGTCCACCGTGGATAAGACCCGCGCCAGCCTGGTCCCGTGTGAGCTGGTGCCAGACATGGCCGAATCCAACATGGACTCCACAGGTTTGGTCCTCAGGACGCGGGAGGCAAAGCTGTTCCACATGGAGGTCCACTGCACCCTGCGAGGGTCCAGCTTCCCCACCAAAGCGCTCATACTGAGGCCTGGAGTCCACGGGTTTCACAGAAGAAGAAGAGTCTGCTTTGAACGCTATACGAGGAGGAGGAGTTGTCCAAAAAGGTCTGGGTTATCCTCTAAACGGTCTGGTCTTAGATCAGTGGGGCGCCATCTTGGTTCTGCTGAGAAAACAGAGGTGGGATGATTTATTCATGCTCCTCTTATTATTCTGACACAGGAGGCCAGAGATTCATTCACACATGAGCCTGAGGAGGAGGCAGCATCACTGTTGCTATAGTAACCAAGCTCATAACAGTCAGGATATGTATTATCATAACACAGAACAAACACAGCGATGGGATGGGACAGTCTCACTTTAAAAAAATGTAAGATTTAAAACATAAAAGCACAAATAAAATATGGAGGAAAGTCCAACAGGCTAAGTTTAAGTTCAAGTTTATTTATTTGTCATTCTGTAAAAACACAAACAAACAGTTAAAAGACAAGTGCAATAATCATAAAGTGGGATCAAAGATTATAGATTATAAAATTTAAAAAAATGTAAACTTATAAAATAAATACAATGGGCATAATAATTAATGCTAATGCTAAATGAATACACGCAGTGCTGGTCTGGGACAAATATCCTGAGCTGGAGTCAGTTTTTCTTCAACTTTGTGACACATTTCAACAAATAACAAATATTCCAATCCTGAAGAAACAAACTCCTGCTTAGAGAACCTCTGATCATCATGTGAAGATCAGAACTGAAATAGAATCTCACACATAGAATCAGTTCATCTGAACTCATCAGCCTGGAGAACCAATGACCTCCTGGGATGATTCACTGATGATGAAGAACCAACACACATACATATTTTATTTCCAGATGAGCTAAAGGCTGAAGAATGTTTATGACATATTCTCATATAAATTGTCAGGAATGATGTTTCTTGAAACCAGGTCTTCTTGTCATGTTCCTGTCAGGTGAACCAGAAACTGATGAGGAGACGGTTTAACATCAGGGAGGAGACGATGTGTGCGTCTAAAGATCAATCACCTTTGTATTGATTGGTAATGTCTATATTACATCATCAGATATGATAATAATGATAATCTAGAACCTGTCTCTCCTGTGCAGTAGAGACTGACACCTTGAAGCTCGTCTGCAAACACAAAGACCAGCTGAGCTTTTTTTTGAATAAAAATAATAATTTATTATTAGTAATTATTAGTAATAATTATTGACAGGCAGGGTGCAGGTTATTTCTGACCGTTATCATTCAGATATGACAGAGACTCAGATCTAATCACAGATCATTGTAATCCTCCTCATCACCGGTGATTAATATGAACCTGTCCTGTTATTTAACTCTTACTTCTTGATTGATTACTGATATTCAGATCACCTGTTCAGGAGACTGGTTCTAATGATTGACAGCAGCTTTCCCCTCTCAGCCAATCAGGATGTGATGACACCCTCTCTGAAGGTTATAAAGAGGTGGGGAGGTCTTGGCCGGCTCCTCCTGATCCTACTCAGACCTGGAAATACCAGCTGTGTTCAGACCAGGTTCTGTTTCCTTTGTGTTTCTGGTTGAGGTGAACTTTGAGCTTTTTGGAGCAGAGTTTGAGAAACTGCTGCTGAAATGAAATCACCTTTTAACCACCTGAATCAGGGCTGGTTTACTTACACCAGACTGGTGCTGGAGGGTTCAAACCTCGACCCTGTTTTACACCTTTCATTTGGTCAATCTTGTTTTTATATGGGGACGTTTCATAGGGAGGTAAAGAGACGATCAGTTCAGTTTCATTATTACTGAAAAGGTACAGAAACATGACTGGTTCTCCCACTGAATATTTAGGGTTTTGATCAAATATGATGTGATTGTTTATGGGTGGGCCAAAATGGTTCCACAGTGAAGACGTCATGGTTTCATCCGTATGTATGAAATGAAATGAAACATAAAAAAACAAGAGCGCTCCACCAAGGCCCAACAATCCTCCACATAGTTGTTAGGCTCTGTGTCCACCAACGTATTTTTGCCTGATGCTGTTTGTAGCGTAGCGTAAAGACAAATTGCTAATAATTGATTACATTACATAGATTACATTACATAGATTAGATTACACAGATGCAGAAGCAGGTTCTCTCTGACGTCTACATGATGCTCCGTCCTCCTGTGGTTGGTCTGAGCCTTCAGACAAGTGGTGACGTTAGCGCCTGAATTATTTAATGCAGTGAGAGCACAGGAGAAAAATATTATTTAACATCCTGCCTCTGAAGAACTCCTGACATGGAGAGAGTAACAGAGGAGAGAACGAGATGAAGGTGATGAGAATGAGAATGAGATGAAGACGATGTGAATGAGATGAAGACGATGTGAATGAGATGAAGATGACGTGAATGAGATGAAGATGATGTGAATGAGAATGAGATGAAGATGATGTGAATGAGAATGAGATGAAGATGATGTGAATGAGAACGAGATTAAGACGATGTGAATGAGATGAAGACGATGTGAATGAGAATGAGATGAAGATGATGTGAATGAGAATGAGATGAAGACGATGTGAATGAGATGAAGATGATGTGAATGAGATGAAGATGATGTGAATGACAATGAGATGAAGATGATGTGAATGAGAATGAGATTAAGACGATGTGAATGAGAATGAGATGAAGACGATGTGAATGAGAATGAGATGAAGACGATGTGAATGAGATGAAGACGATGTGAATGAGATGAAGGTGATGTGAATGAGATGAAGATGATGTGAATGAGATGAAGATGATGTGAATGAGATGAAGACGATGTGAATGAGAATGAGATGAAGACGATGTGAATGAGAATGAGATGAAGACGATGTGAATGAGAATGAGATGAAGACGATGTGAATGAGAATGAGATGAAGACGATGTGAATGAGAATGAGATGAAGACGATGTGAATGTAATGAAGGTGATGTGAATGAGACGAAGATGACGTGAATGAGACGAAGATGACGTGAATGAGATGAAGATGACGTGAATGAGATGATGATGTGAATGAGATGAAGGTGATGTGAATGAGATGAAGGTGATGTGAATGAGACGAAGATGACGTGAATGAGATGATGATGTGAATGAGATGAAGGTGATGTGAATGAGATGCAGCTGATGAGAATGACATGAAGATGATGTGAATGAGATGCAGCTGATGAGAATGAGGTGAAGATGATGTGTTTACTGACACTAAACACACATTATGAGCTCTGAGACCTGAACCTGTCATTACCATCATCAGCTCCGCCTCCAGCATCTTCATGTTTCCTCTCAGCTGTCAGAGCGTCTCATCAGCCATGACTAATCCCGTCTTTGGACCCGCCCCCTCACCACTGATGAATAATCTCTCCTTGTCTTTAAAGTAACAGCAGCTTCATACGACTGAGAGCCTCTGATTCACTCAGAGCCAACCTGGAAATGGTCCTGTGATGATGTCTGGCTGCGGTCCATAAACCAAAGCCCCGCCCACTGATGGAGGGGAAGGAGCGAACTCCACCTGTTCTCCTCCACCTTCTCTGGCGTATTTCCACCCCATCACTCAACAACAAATAATAATAATGATCCAGACTGACCTGAGATCAGATTGTAGCTGAAACTGTGCTGATTTATCTTCAACAGTTCCTGATCTAGATCCTGAAGAAAACCACCATCAATAAAATCTAGTTTTTCTAGAATAACTATCAGACTAAGAATGTGATCCAGATTCTAGGGGCAGGTTTTCATGGTCCAGGATCACATGATGGAGGACCTGAGCTGTCTGGGTGGAGGTTTGTCTCTGAGGTCTGTATAGTTTGATGTATTACTGGATTTGAAGGTGAAAACAGATCAGGTTACATTGATGACTGCCCCCCGTCCCACACACACCTGGTCCTCCAGCCTCCAGTGTGTCCTGGTTTCTGTGGCTTTAGTGCCTGTTGAGCCAATCAGAGCTCTGCTGCTGACAGACACAGAGACAATGAGTGAGTCTGATTATATTAGCCTTTATGTGCAGCAAGGTTCACTGATGTCATCTGATGGGGGGGGCAGTCAGCCATTCATAAACATAAAGGATTATGGATCTGTGTGTGTGTGTGTGTGTGTGTGTGTGTGTGTGTGTGTGTGTGTGTGTGTGTGTGTGTGTGTGTGTGTGTGTGTGTGTGTGTGTGTGTGTGTGTGTAATGATATATAATAATGACATTACTAAATGTGTTTATCTGCGTTCATTCAGACGTGATTCTTCCTCAGGTGTAAACATTACCATTATTGTAGGAACACAAAGCTTCACTCAGCATCCATCATCCCTGCAGCTGTTTCACTGATAGCCATAAAAACCTGCTTCACACTGCAGCAGACACTGTTAGCAACTAGCTGGTTAGCATCAGGAGGTGGAGGAGACCAAAAACAGAGATATTAAAGGACATGTAGCCATTTTTCATCGTCTCTATTATAACAGTCAAAGTTGGACTGGGCTGAACTTTAAACTCCTTATTGTTGTTGTTTTTCTCCTTCCTGCCATCTTCATCATCATCATCACATTTTTCTCAGGGGCGTGTCCTGACTTTTTTGACTGGATTGGCCAAAGCAGGGCACAAACATCAGAATAACACTAATGTTTAACTTTTTATCATACGTTTATTTTGTTGTTGTAATGACGTCATAACAACAAACAAAACTGAAGCACTACGACAACTTCATGACATCATCATGTAATTAATCAGCTACTTGGCTTTCTTGGATGATGTTAGCATTTTTTAGTAGCATTAGCCAACACACAGCCAGACACTGAGTCTGTCTGAACTTCCTTAGCATCATGCTATTTAGTAGCATAAACAGTCTGAGATTTTTAGTATGTCTGAAACGGCAGTACATTAATTTTATACTATTTATAGGAAATATTTCAGTATTCAAGCATATGATCTGGTACCATGTACAGGAAACAGAACGGGTTCAAAGCAACGATGCCCAACCCCGGATCATTGTCGATGTTTTCATTCATGTTCTAAGATGTTACAAAAAAGCCAGACGTTGGCGGACATTCAGAAAGTTGTTGCTATGGAAACGTCTCACCATGTCATGTTGGAAAGTTGCAGATCTGCACATTGAAAGACGTTCAACTCATCACATGAATAAACAGTATGTCTGAACCTCGACCTGCAACATCAAACAGACCATCGTTATCTGCTCAGCCTCCACCAGTCAGCTGGTCAGGTGACATCATGACTGTAAAAACACAGTCTGTCCAACCAGGAAGTCCTAAAACCAGCCACAGTCACAACCTGAGTCACATGCAGTCAGTCAGAGTGGAGCTGGGATGGGTTCGGTTCTCACTGCTGAATCTTTCCTCTGCATGGTTCTAACATGGTGTGTCATCATGAGGCTCTGGTCTGAGATCTGTTATAGGCAGACCTCGACTACCAATGGCTGCTGAGCCTCCAGCAGAGAACCAATCACTGACCAACAACTACTGACAGGATGTTTGAAGATTCCAGAGAATCTAAACTGAATTAAAACTAAAGCCGCGTTCACACCAGATCTCAGATCAGAGGTAGAGGTCATTCAGGTCACATGACCTCTGGTCAACCTCGTGTCCCCATTCGTCGTTGCTGTGATCATCCATGTTTGACTTTGTCCACCATCAGTGATAAGATCTGATCTGAATGTTCACACTGCTGCAAGAATCTGATACAAATCTGATTTAGGACCACATATGAAGGTGGTCCAAATCAGAACTGATAGATCAGAGTCCATGTGATGTGTGCTGTTCACACAAAACATCAGATTTGAGCCACGTTTTCTAATTAAAAAGATCTAATTTGTGTCACATTAAGATAAAGAGTCTCCAGTCTGGTGAACATAGACAGAAACTGGGCACCTGTGGACTTGTTTTCTTCATCACAGCTGAGAACGAGGGAGGAGGAAAAGGAATAAAAAAAATGACCTCATGGCAGAGAGAGAGAGAGATCTGGTCAGGTGATTAGGGATTAGCCCAGTTCTCCAGCCAGAGGCTTCATGACTGCTGTCAACGCACACATCCAGCAGGGATGGAGGGATGGAGGATGGATGGATGGAGGATGGATGGAGGATGGATGGAGGATGTACAGATATCACTGATGACACAGAAGCAGCCTCATAATATCCACATTCCTCCCTTATAAAATGTTATTGTTGCTGATTTTTCATGAATTAGACCCATTCATCATTCATTCTGACATACAGACTTTACCTCAGCCGTGCTCCAGCATGTAGACCCGTCCGGTTCTCTCTTCCTGTCAGAGACCGTAAATTTCATCCTGACTCACCTAAACCCGCTCCCGTCAGCTCTCACCTGCACAAACACCGGATCACACGTCCCGCCCTCCTCCGGTCGAGGCTCGAGCCTGCTGCAGCTCCGCTCCGGTGGGAGAAGCGACCTCAACGTTCTTCCTCACGCGAACACCGTTAGGGTGGAGCGGACACGCAGGAACACAGCGATTCCATCCAATCACCGAAGCGCTAGGAGGGCGCCGCGTTCTGCGCCATCGCTCTGGAAACAACGGCACAAAGGAAGAGAGGGAGGAGGAGGAGGGGAGGAAGGTGGGAGAGGGGTGATGTAGTTGGAGATAAAGAGAGAAGTGGTGTAAAAACACTCGCTGTGGCGGATTAAAGGATGCTGCAGTCGGTCACAGCATCAGCAGCATCTCCGGGAGGAGGAGGAGGAGGAGGAGGAGGAAGAGGAGTATGATGTAAATTATTCACCAGCCCGTCACGTGACACAGTGTTTTATTATTCCGGGTAGTTTCCCGGTCTGACACCAGCTGTTCCCGCCCATCACCGTGATTTCTGATCCCACCGTGGCTCGAGCCTCATCAACACCGTCTAACTTCTGCTTCTCAGTTTATTATTTAGAACTTAGAAATCTCTTATTAATGTTAAACCTCAGGAAAACAACAGGATTCTGTTGTCTTCAACTAACAAACATTTTATTTAAGCTGCTTTTATTTAATGTAGCCTCATTTTAACTCTGTAGTCCCAGTATTACATAATAAGAATGTAATATCACTGTAATGTTAGCCTGCTTAGCTTAGCATGTGTCTCACAGACTGTCATGAGAACTAACATGTATTTAACTTTCTTCAGTAAAGTTTCTGAAATATAAACGTCTCCAAAAACAATAAATATAATAATATAATAATAATAAAACAATGATGAGGGTCGCTGGGAGAATCAGCGCTGAGGCGTCTAAACGGAGCGATGCGGTTGGACAGGAGGACAGCCTGAGGTCCAGGAGCTCCTTATCCTCCAATCAGAGGACGAGATCAACCTCCATGTAACAGCGAAGCTGATTGTTGTTGATGATTGTTGTTGTCATGTGACTCATTGTTTACAAAGCGCTGCAGGACGTCAGCATAAAACGTCACTGTAGACGCTGCTGTGTTACATGCCACGCCTCTTTAGCGTAACGCCAGCGCTAGATGACATCACAGACTGGAAGGATCTGTTGTGTTAGAAGGGCTTTAAATAAGTCAGTGCATGAAATCATCTTCATTTCTGTGCTTTATTGTGTTACTTTTGTTTTATTTTGAAAGACATGTTCTGACAGTCGGTGTCTGAGGTGAATATCTATAGCTCCTCTGGTTGGATCATCTTCTTCACCAGTGATGTAGATGAATGCAGACATGACATCATCCGTCTGTCAGTCACACATACAGCCGACATAAAGAGACTATCTGTGGCAGACATCATGACCATCTGCTGAATATCTGCCCAGAGACCAGCACAGACTTCATAATTTAACAACAGCTTCACACGACTCTCATGACATCAAAACCCTGCGTTGAGCTCTGGGACCCCCTCAGGTCGCCCCTCTGTGGGAAATGTCAGATGGGTAGAAAACGACTGACATCGTTATATTTGACAGACACGCCCAGTGAAGCCACTCTGTGCTGCTTCCAGGCGATTTGTTTCACAGCCTATTGATCTGCTGCATGGCACTAAAGCAATTCACAACAAATGACATGTTTAGAAGGGAGAAAAACACTCTGAGGGAAACAGAGGAGGGACAAACTGGTCCTTTTACTTTAGCTGCCATTTCTTTTAGGAGTTTGTAACATTTAGACCAACAAGAGAAAACACAAGGTCTAAAGTTAACATGGATATATTGACTCCTTTTAGCAGCTGAGCGGCACTAAGTAAGGCGCAAAACACAGAGGGGTTATATTTATTTATTTATTATTTATTCATAAGTCTGATGTTGGCCTAACATGAATTAAACCAGTCATTCTGGATCAGTCTGATCTAATGTCAATGTTCTGTGTTCCTCTACACATCCTAAAGATCCAACACAGTCCAGGTTCACACAGTGAAACGGTCCAGGTTCACACAGTGAAACGGTCCAGGTTCACACAGTGAAACGGTCCAGGTTCACACAGTGAAACGGTCCAGTCTACATCTGGTACTTAAACTACTCCAGTTATTACTTTAGATTTTCAGATGAATTTTGAGTTTTAAAGCTGCGTCTTCATCATGTTGCAGCTCAGGTCTGAGATCCGTTTGTCTGTTCTTCTCTGTGGCTCAGTGACATGTTTGATTCCATCGTGGCTGCAGCTCAATGTTGTTGTTTCCAGCTAGCCTGCAGTCCAGTGTGTGTCTCTCTGTGTGTGTCTCTCTGTGTGTGTCTCTCTGTGTGTGTCTCTCTGTGTGTGTCTCTCTGTGTGTGTCTCTCTGTGTGTGTCTCTCTGTGTGTGTCTCTCTGTGTGTGTGTGTGAGTCACCTCACTGTGCCTGAAGCAGAGCCAGTTGTGAGACCAGAGTGCCACTACCCATAATTCAACACTGTCTGATGAGGTCACTGGGCTACAGAGAGGGAGTGACCCCTCATATCTGAACCACACACAGTCACACACACACACACACACACACACTCACACACACAGTCACACACACACACACACACACACACACACACACACACACACACACACACACACACACACACACACACACACACACACACACACACACGCACAGAGCTTCCTCTAGCCTCACATATTTATGTTCATCTGACTCCAGATCAGATCTGCTGAATGTTTCCATGAGTCTCATATTTAACCAACCTGCTAATCATAATAAATTCTCCATATTCATATCAAAACTGCGTCCAGCTCAACCGTCGCTCCTCCAGCCATCCTCCTCGGCTCCACGCCAACACACATGTATTATTCAACACAACCGTCAGACGTAGTCTTCCTCACTCTGCCACATCACTGGAAGAAGAGGAAGAAGAGCAGAGATTTAAGGATGAAGAAGAGATGATGAAAGATGGAGGAAAAGGGTAAAGAGAGAGTCAGGAAAGAGGAAGAGGAGAAGCAGGTTGTGTTGTTAGTGTTGAATAAATGGATGCCGTCGTCTCTAATCTGACCTCCTTCTTCACTCTGCAGGACCGGACTACAAAATAAGATCCTCATCCTCCATTTAAGGAATCCTTCTTTTCATTCTTTGAAATAAAGGATAAACTGCTTCTGTAGCTGCCAGAGGTAAAGGATTCAGTCATTATCTCCTCACCTTCATGCTGATGATGACGGTCAGGTGAAAGTTCTGAGTCTTCAAACATCTCTGGATGTAAAACAGTAAAGCAGGAAGCAGCGTTCTGCTAAACACCTGACCTGCAACGCTCTTTACGGGTCTCTGAACCCGTCATAAAGAAACTGGAACTGCAGCTGGACTTTTATTAGAGCCAGTCTGTCCTG
>CM075194.1:512500-542500 GCA_037577475.1 Chaunax sp. Z400 | reverse complement strand
TTCCAGGAAAAGTTTCATTCTGACCAATGACTGTTGCTAAGTCGACAGTTCAGCCGGTGGAGAACATCCCCTGAGACCTCATCTGACCTCTGAGCTGAAAGGTGGACGGCTCCGGTTCTGACCCGCTGGATTCTGGACCCAACAGCTGCCTGATACAGATCGTTAAAACACCGGGGCTGGAGCACAACACACACCCTGAGTAACCACACACACACACACACACACACACACACACACAGAGGGTTAGCATGAAGCTGCAGATGCTATCAGAGAGTTAGATTCCTCAGACAAAGGAGTATTATTACAGTATTATTACAGTATTATTACAGTATTATTACAATATTATTAGTATTATTACAGTATTATTACAGTATTATTAGTATTATTACAGTATTATTACAGTATTATAAGTATTATTACAGTATTATTACAGTATTAATAGTATTATTACAGTATTATTAGTATTATTACAGTATTATTAGTATATTACAGTATTAATAGTATTATTACAGTATTATTACAGTATTAATAGTATTATTACAGTATTAATAGTATTATTACAGAATTATTACAGTATTAATAGTATTATTACAGTATTATTACAGTATTATTACAGTATTAATAGTATTATTACAGTATTATTACAGTATTATTACAGTATTATTACAGTATTAATAGTATTATTACAGTATTATTACAGTATTATTACAGTATTAATAGTATTATTACAGTATTATTACAGTATTATTACAGTATTATTAGTATTATTACAGTATTAATAGTATTATTACAGTATTATTACAGTATTAATAGTATTATTACAGTATTATTACAGTATTATTACAGTATTATTACAGTATTAATAGTATTATTACAGTATTATTACAGTATTATTACAGTATTATTACAGTATTAATAGTATTATTACAGTATTATTACAGTATTAATAGTATTATTACAGTATTATTACAGTATTATTACAGTATTATTACATATTATTAGTATTATTACAGTATTATTACGTATTATTAGTATTATTACAGTATTATTACAGTATTATTACAGTATTATTAGTATTATTACAGTATTATTACAGTATTATTACAGTATTATTACAGTATTATTAGTATTATTACAGTATTATTACAGTATTATTACAGTATTATCAGTATTATTACAGTATTATTACAGTATTATTACAGTATTATTAGTATTATTACAGTATTATTACAGTATTGTTACAGTATTATTACAGTACAGCAAAGTTCTTTCACTTTATCACCATCATTAGATAATCCACTGCTTTAAATTTAGATCTTTGGATCAGATTTTCTCTCAGTTGTAAATGTTTCACAAAACGTGATCTCAAAGGAACAGAAGATCTAAAGGTTCCAAAGTTCCTTTAAGGTTAGAACACTGGAATAACTCTGATAATAATTGTCAGGCAAGACGTGAAGATAGATTATTACCTCACCAGGAGGTCATGTTTTTGACTTGTCTGTCATGTTGGTCATCTTTGGGAGACGAGTGAAGAGGAGCTGCACCTGCAGGCCTCCGACCAGCAGAGGGCACCAGGCTCTTGTGGAGGTGAGCTCCATTACAGATTTGTTCAGAAAAGCCAGGTGTGCCACAGGGAGATTTGATCTCTTATCGCCAGCATAACCTGATCCGGAGCAGGGCAGGTGAGCAGCATCAGTTAGCATGGCGACACTAAGACATGAACCAGTATTGTAACACTGACAGCAGAGTTAACCCTTAAGTTGCCTCCACTGTTGGGGGATGAGTCAGTGTGTTTCACACACACACCGTCATGTGATCAATTCTACGATGTAAAAAAGAAAATATTGAAACCAACTGTTTATTTACTCATAGGTGTAAAAAGATGTCGTCTCTAAACACGACTGTAGTCTATAGGAGAGATGTTGAGTTTGGAACGTTTGCAGGGATCTCAGAGCAGATGGTGAGAATCTGATGAGCCAAAAGGTTTGGTTTCTGCAGAACGAGCCAGAAGGTGGTTCTAAGGTGGAGAGAGAGAGTTCTGAGAGGAGAAAGAGAGGAAGTAAAAACAAAAGAAGAAAATGGTAAATGCTTTTCACAGAGTCATTATTCTGATGATTAAAAACAAGACCTGGACCTCAGAACAGATCTATGAACGGTGACGTCATGTTCCTGATGTTTACAGTAGAAACTCATCATCATTATTATTCCTCTGGATTCGTTTTCATTTCTCTACTAGTTCTGGAGAAAATACAAAAAAAAATGATCATGAATAGTGTGTTACGTTTTTATATCAAAATCACACAACTGTGAAAAATCATCCCATAATAAATAATAAGAAACCATCATGACCAGAGGTTAGCCCCGCCCCTCTTTGGGGCCATGTTGTTTATCAATACCTGAACATAGAAAAAGTTTAAACTGGTCTCCAGACTCTGGACTTTACTGGACTAAATGGACATTTTGATATGTAGACTGGTTTTCATAAAATCCCAGTTTAGGTTTGGGTACTGATGATACTCCTATTAATACTCATTGAGTACTGATGATACTCCTATTAATACTCATTGAGTACTGATGATACTCCTATTAATACTCATTGAGTACTGATGATACTCCTATTAATACTCATTGAGTACTGATGATACTCCTATTAATACTCATTGAGTACTGATGATACTCCTATTAATACTCATTGAGTACTGAGAACTACTGGTTTTAAAGTGTTCCAGCTGGTTTTACTGGTGTGTGTCTGACTGGGAGTGGTGAAGTACTACACATACTTCTGTTGTTGTTCTGGGGGATGAAGATGAGTTTCAGCCTTTGATCGTCCCGACGCTGGAGAGAGAACGAGACGAGAGACGCTTAAAGAGATGGAGCGAGAGAGAGAGAGGGGGGGGGGGGCAAAGAAAGCAAGACCACTGGTGGAGGGTGTGTGTGTGTGTGTGTGTGTGTGTGTGTGTGTGTGTGTGTGTGTGTGTGTGTGTGTGTGTGTGTGTGTGTGTGTACACAGTAGTGAAAAACATGTTTTGGTTCAGCAGCCATGTTCAGAGAGGCGTGTTCAGATGCTCCACTAATAAAACTGGAAGCACCTCAGAGAAACATTTTGTTCTTCAGTAAGAATCTGTTTCTCATATCTGAGCTGGGCTGTAACTGAACAAGCTTCTAGCCTCACTGTGGTTTTCCTTTCAAATATGCATCAATCAGTATTGATCTATTAACTGACTTACAGACTAAAGAGACTTAAAGGTTAAAGGAGGATTTGGCAGGAGGAGAACCTGAAAGTCTGGTCCAGCAGCAAAGACCAGGTCCAGAGAAAATATGTCCAGTTGAAAAACATGACATCGTGTCGACACATTATAGGATGTTGATAAACATCAGAATCTATAAACCATCAGGTTTATAGATTCTGATGATCCTGATGACTCATTTCCTGTTTGTCTTTGTTTTACAGTTTAAATGTACATTTTAGAAATAAACAAAAACCTACATCTGAAGAGATTTATACAAATGAACAATAAAACTAGAACAGCTGTGGTCGGTGGATCTAAGAACCAGTTTCTTCACACGTTTCTGGATCCCCCTGATCCAGGAGGCCCGACCAAAGACCTGAACATCATCGCTGAGACCCTGTTGACATGTAGATCTGTTTGTTTGGTGTCATTATGTTGTTTATTTCAGAGAATCCTCTTTTACAGTCAGCGCTGCTAACACCTGTAGTTTCACTTGTTGTAGTTCAGCAGCTTCAGTTCCAGGATTTTTCTGGATCCTCTTTGAAATATTTTTGTGACACTAGAAAAGCCGACATCAGTCCACAGATAAACCAGTATGGGATGGTCGCACTCACACCCCTCACCCCAGTGCTAGCTCCACTTCTGTACTGGACCTGCTAGCTAGCTGCTAATGGCTAAATTAAGTAGTGACCTTCCGAGACGGTGGGAGTCGAGACGAGACGGACGAGGACTTGGGGGGGGACAGATCCAGAAGGTGCGACAGGAACTGGTTCATGTTCTGGTTCAGATGGAATCCGGTCGTCACAAACATCCATTTTAAATAAAGCACGCTTTGTTAACATCTTCCTAAAAAGCTTCACTGCTACTGTTTAGAAGCCTTTAGCAGAATGTTGGCTGACGTCTGATGTTTTAACTCGATTAGGTCTCAAAGCTCCTCCTCATTCTCCTTCTGACATCTCAGCCTCTCCTTCATCCTCACACCATCCCATAAATCCTCCCATTGTCTCTCACCCTCTCCTCTCTCACGCTCGTCTCTCACTTCTCTGCTTCTTCTGCTGGCTGACAGGAGAACTCAGTAAACTACTGTTGGACATTAGCTGCAGCTGGAGGGTGGATCACACAAAATCTCCATCCTGTTCTTCTTGTTCTTTCTCACTGCTTCTCTTTCACATTATATCATATCTCTTATAAACACGTCCTTCCCTGTCCTGACTGCACTTATCTCAACATACGATAGTTTTAGTTCAGGTTATTAAAATTACTTTTAATGCATAAACCCTCATTTTTGGTTTCATTCATGGCGTCATTTTCCAGCAACAGCCATTCGGCGTACAGGCTCCCATTTTCTTCTAGAGCAACATGGAAAGAGTTCCACTGACCCAAAACCTGAAACGTCCGGCTTTGAAATCCTTCAATCCTCCTGTAAAAACTCCTCTTTCCTCCTGAAGACCAATAGTTCTGGTTCTTCATGGTTTAAAGTGTGAGGTTGACAGCAGCAGTGGAATATTGGAATAAAATAGGAGATAAATGTAGAATAAATGTCTGAAATAACATTAACTTTCACCAGATGTTGCAGATAAATTGGTCTGAATAATGACTTCATGCTACAGATGAAGCTTCAAATGAAAAATGTCTTTATTTTCATTACTTTATTTATTTGAACAACAGTCTTTCTGTCGACTCAAATTTTTATTTATTATGTCTAAAAATGGCACAAGATGACGGGCGACCCGGTGAGGCGGTAGGACAGGAGGGGGTGTGGTGTTTTGACAACGGGGGATTTAAAAAGCAGCTAGTAGCAGTTAGCAGCTACCTCAAAGAAGAAGAGAGTCAACAGAAAATGTCTTCAGATGGAGGAGACAGCATGAGGTCCAGGAGCTCCTTACCCTCCAATCAGACGAGATCGTCCTGTAACAGGAACTGTTGTCATTTTGTTATTTGTTATTTTGTAGTTTACAAAGCGCTGCTCCACACATGTAAAATCTGACACTAGACGCTGACGCTGCAGTGTCCTACGTCATGCTCCTTTAGCTTGTGGAATGCTGGCATGCTATCTAACATCCATGCTGGAGCATGTTGTGTTCAACCCAGCCGGTCTAAGCAGAGCACCGCCCACCTTGAGTCTTGGATCTGCTCAAGATTTCTGCCTGTTAATAGCACCAAGTGCTTTCTGATGGGGGACTGTTGGGTGTCTGTAGAATAAAGAGTAGGTCTAGACCTGCTCTCCATATAACTGATTTGCTTTGACAGATGAGCGTCTTCGGTTGCTAAAGCCTGATCTCTGAGTAAAAAGGCCTTATGTTACCTCAAACTTGCAATTTAGACTTTATATTTCAGGCCCATTTATGCTCCCTCTACGTACGTAAACGGTTTATCCGTCGACACGTACATACTCTGTACAGTGAAGTTTCAAAAGTTTCGACAACAACAAACACGGGGACGGTCGGAAGAGGTTGTGATGATGTACCCAGTAAATAAAAGGCAAAGCCGAAGTAACGATGTTCTCGGTGATGGTCTGTGAGGTCATTAAATACATCAAGACACGAGGACGGAGAGTTTTTACAGCTTTCCACTTCACTTTTTCTTCATTATGTCCAGACATTTTGTCGTGCCTTGCTTGAATTATAGCTAAACTGCCCCCAAACATTTCTGGTTGTGTTGCTCCGTTTCATCCATCTTGTCCGTATCTGTAGGCTCTACGAAAACGGGCCTGATTATGTACGGAAGGCTCCATCCGTCTATAACGTAGAGCATTAATGGGCTTTAAGTTTGACTCACTACTCGGCATGTTAGCTTTCCTCTGCTAGCTCCTCCTCCTCCAATGTAAGGCCAGGCTAGGGAGGGTTTGCTGGTATGGTTGTGTTGGGGGGTTGGCTGCTGTGAACCTTTCCATACAGGCAGAAGGAGGAGCAGGAGGTGTCGTCTCCATATGAGAAATAAAGTTTCTTTGACTGAAGTGGTCCTGAGTGAAAGATGTAAAGATTCCTTTTAAATCATAAAAACATTTAAACCAGAATCAGAATCAAACACACATACTGACACATGTTTGATTCCCACTTCTGGAGTTTCCAGAGCAGAAAACAACCACACTCTCACACACACACACACACACACACACACACACACACACACACACACACACACACACACTCACACACACTCACACACACACACACACTCACACACACTCACACACACACACACACACACACACACACACACACACACACACACACACACACACACACTCACACACACTCACACACACACACACTCACACACACAAACACACACACACACACACACTCACACACACACTCACACACACACACACACACACACACACACACTCACACACACACACACACACACTCACACACACTCACACACACACTCACACACACACACACACTCACACACACTCACACACACACTCACACTCACACACACACTCACACACACACACACACACACTCACACACACACACACACACACACTCACACTCACACACACACACACACTCACACACACACACACACTCACACACACACACACACACACTCACACACACACACACACTCACACTCACACACACACTCACACACACTCACACACACACACACACTCACACACACTCACACACACACTCACACTCACACACACACTCACACACACACACACACACACTCACACACACACACACACACACTCACACACACTCACACACACACTCACACACACACACACACACACACACACACACACACACACACACACACACACACACACACACACACTCACACACACACACACACACACACACACACACACACACACACACACACACACTCACACATATTTTAAGGCTGGTTTGTGAATCACTCATACGACCAAACACCAGAGGTGAGGACTGGATTCAAAGGTTAGATCATTTAAGACGGGAGAGATTAAAAATACAAACATTTACATTAACCTAATGACAGGTTATATGTTGAGGTGAGGAGATAATGACATGTTATATGTTGGGGTGAGGAGATAATGACATGTTATATGTTGAGGTGAGGAGATAATGACATGTTATATGTTGAGGTGAGGAGATAATGACATGTTATATGTTGAGGTGAGGAGATAATGACATGTTATATGTTGGGGTGAGGAGATAATGCTAAATGCAGCTAACCTGCCTTGTGTTCTTTCACCACCTTCATCCCTCCTTCTTTGTGTCCTCCCCCTCCTCCTCCTTGCTCTTCTTCTCTGTGTCTCATGACGACTCCTCACATCTGGTTTCCAACTGTTACCCTGAGGAACATTAATAAATATTTAGCTGCATGTTTCTGCAGCTGCTTTATGAGGAATGATGACACTGGGTCACCGTGGAAACGCATTAAAGTCATAACCGATAGACGAGTAAAAAACGGACAGATATTGAATGACAGCCGTATAGATAAGGTTTGGGAGCAGTGGTGGTTTTCAGGTTTTGGTTGTTTGATCCTCTTCCTCTATTGGCCTCTGACAGCTGCTGATGTCATTTTCACCACCTGCCTTATGGCGTCCAGCAGGTGTGTGAGATCATCCAGAGCTGCTCTGAACCACTGTTCATAGGCAGTGAGACGAGGTCTGACCAGAACACAACAGGAGCAACATGTTGGAACTAGAGATTGACTGAAAAATCAAAAATGTTTCTGATTTAATATCTTAAAGGAATCACAATTCATCCAAGTTACGTCGTGTCTCCATCCTGATGTGAGGAAGAAGGTGATCTGGTGTCTCAGATTGTGGAGACAGCGTGAGATCCAGGAGCTCCTAACCTCCAATCAGAAGACAAGATCACACTCAGGACGAGATCACGTTCAGGACGAGATCACGCTCGGAACGAGATCACGTTCTGGATGAGATCACGTTCAGGACGAGATCACGCTCAGGACGAGATCATGCTCAGGACGAGATCATGTTTTGGATGAGATCACGCTCAGGACGAGATCATGTTCAGGACAAGATCACGTTCGGGACGAGATCACGTTCTGGGTGAGATCATGTTCAGGACGAGATCACGTTCAGGACGAGATCACGCTCAGGACGAGATCACGCTCAGGACGAGATCATGTTCAGGACAAGATCACGTTCGGGACGAGATCACGTTCTGGGTGAGATCATGTTCAGGACGAGATCACGTTCAGGACGAGATCACGCTCAGGACGAGATCACGCTCAGGAGGAGATCATGTTTTGGATGAGATCACGTTCAGGATGAGATCACGTTCAGGTCCTGTGCTGAGTTGGTTGTTGTGTTCATCCAATCAGCGGAAGTCAAAGCCTCTGGACGAGAACCTACTCTGAGGTAGGAGGTAGAAAAGTTCAACAAAACCAATTTGACTCCTGGTAAAAGGTTCTTCCTAGAACAATAAGAAGGTTCCTATGGTCTCAGAACACCGATGACCACAGTTTACTTTTTAGGTGGACTGTTCCTTTAAGAGGTTTTGTGGTTTGTGCTCCTTTCTGTCATGTTGTTGCTGCTGTTTCTGCACCACTCTGTCAAATATTAACACATCAGTGTTGGGTTTGCTGCTGCAGATCCTCGACCACGTCTCACACAGAGTGACGCCATCTGCTGCACAGAAACAGGACTGCATGTCCACCTTTGAACCAGGCTGGGATCAACCTCCTGAAAACCACCATCACTGACAGCCGTCGGGTCTACATATGGTCCTGGTTGTGGATCCACATACATACAAATAGAAACGTCCAGAGTGATCATAGCATCAGGCTGAAAACAGCTTGTTCTGCTTTAGCATGATGTCATCCTCTACTTCCTGCTCTCACACACACACACACACACACACACACACACATACACACACACACACACACACACACACACACACACACACACACACACACACACACACACACACAAATACTGTGGGAGTCATTGACAGGTCCATCCGCTCCCTACAGTGGTCCGGCCTATCCCTTAACCCCCCAGGCAGTAACCTGTGGTCCAGGAGAACTGTACTCTGGGTAACATTGTTTTCTTAACCGCTCCCAGTCCTCGTTCCACAAACACACAGAACCACAGAACATATGCAGCACATTACACACTCATTCACCCACACATGCATACATACAAACACAGTGAATGAAATGTGAAGACTGCTGAGTCCAGTCAGCGCCGTCCTCCTCAAAGCTTCTCATGTTCATCTCATGTTCTCACAATGAGAAACACGCAGGTGCACAAATCACTGCCCACACAGTCCAGTATGGGTTCTAGTCTGAACTGGTCCAGGAAGACAAACACCTCACTATACACACTGTTATATAATACACAATGTTTTATAATACACACTGTAGTAGTAGTACTATTAGTATTAGCAGTAGTTGCAGTAGTAGTAGCAAACCCTGTAGGTGGTCTTGTTAAAATGAGACACCGTCAGCATCCTAAGAAGCTGCTGAACATGTAGATCTATCATTTGTATGGATCAAGTTCAAAATGTCAACATGACAGCAGAGAGAAAACTGCTACTGTCTGCTTTCCTCCACTATTTTCAGCTCAAAGTTCAAATGGGAGCTGATGAGGCAGTTGGTTGGACTTCCTGTTGCTCGGGGCCTCCCTGAGCCAGAAGTGTTTGTCTGTTAGCTTCCAAATTAGCATCACTAGAAGCAGCACAAATTTTACTACGTTTTCATGTCAACATTATGGATGTGGAGTAAAAACTGAGGGAGTGAGAACAATTTAAAGAGAAGATTTTAGACCATTTTAAAGCTCTGCTCCACTCTAATGATGTCACCACTCTAATGATGATGTCACCACTATAATGATGATGTCACCACTCTGATGATGTCACCACTCAAACGTTGATGTCACCACTCTAATGATGATGTCACGACTCTAAAGATGAAGTCACCACTCTAATGATGATGTCACCACGCTAACGATGATGTCACCACTCAAATGATGATGTCACCACTCTAATGATGATGTCACCACTCTAACGATGATTCACCCATTATAAAACCTGAAACCAGTCAAAATGACCCCAAACCTAAACTGGGATTTCATGAAAACCAGTCTACATATCAAAATGTCCATTTAGTCCAGTAAAGTCCAGAGTCTGGAGACCAGTTTAAACTTTTAATCATGTTTCTATGTTAAGGTATTGATAAACAACATGGCCCCAAAGAGGGGCGGGGCTGACCTCTGTTCACCCCCATTCACCATTATTTCCTAAGAGACTTTTTTTCCAGTTCTTTGTGATTTTCACCAACAGGATCCTGTGAATCACCACCATTCCTGATAAATCCCTGTGTTTTCATGTATTTTCTTCTTATGTTGGTGAAAAAGCAGACAGAGGAATAATAATCTGTGTTTATATACTTTAAACATCAGGAACAGGCTGAACCTGCAGATTATCTCAGATCTGTGGCTCTGTTGTTTTATGTTGTAGAGATAGCAGCGCTGTGTCAGCAGCTTTTTCTCATGACATTCTATCAGAAGTCTAAACATGAGGGATCAGTTTGACAAACAAACTCTGGTAAAGTGTCTCTGTGGTGTCCTTCAGGTTGTTATCAGACCACTGTGAACATTCACACACAGGCTGGAGATGATTCAAGGACACACAAGTCATTTATTTTTGGATCTGATAAATATGAAATACACATGAAGCTCCAGTCACCAGAGCTAAAGGCTTCTGATCAGTTTCTGTTTCTGACTCTTTCTAGAGTTTCTAGAGACATGAGGACTCTCCTTCTGCAGCTGACAGTCAGTCAAACCCAGCCCAGAATAAATCCACACACTGGTGCTTTTTGTTCTTGTGTAACATCCAGCGGTCAGCTTTCAGCAGAGGGGGTCCAGCTATGTCCTGGAAATGACTGTGAGTGGGCGGAGCCAGAAGGACACCTGTTTATCAGTATGACAGCATCGCCTCAGCATTTATCCACCACGCCCAAACATTCCTTGGACCTGGACCTGGACTGTCTCAGTCCATCAGTATGATTAAAGTTACACACAAGATGCTGCTAGTTAGGGCCCGAGCACTAAGCGTGTGAGGACCCTATTGTTCTGCAAGTGTAGCTGAGTTTATTTTGTCTAGCCTTAATATCCTATGTTTATGTGAACATTCTCAAAACCTTGATGTAACATAATTATTTTATTTTCATGTTAGTATTTCTTTTAGTATTTCTAGTAGTAGTAATCACCAAGTGATTTTGGTTACAAAAAACGGACTTTATTGGTGTTGAGCTTAATGAGTTTTTGCTTTGCTACCACCTGCTGTAGGGAGAGGAGTGCAACCTGTCTGCTGTCCTGTGTGTCTGACTGCCCCTGTTGCTCTGTTATAGGTGCGTGTCTGTTTATTATGCACTTTTTCTATTTTATATGAACTTGAATTCATCCTAGGACTTATATTAATTTCTGTATTAAAATGTGCAATTTATTTTGAGTTAAAGTTTTCTGTTTTATCTATTTAAGCATAAATAGACATTATTTTCTGTTTTATATATTTTTTTAGTTGTATTGTATTCTTCTTGAAAGAAATGCTATGCAGTACTCGTGCTGGGAGAGGAGTGTAACCTGTCTGCTGTACTGTGTGTCTGACTGCCCCTGTTGCTCTGTTATAGTAAACTGCTGGTCCCAGAGTATCCTGATTTCCTGTGGTCCTTAAGCAACAGTATCAAAGCCGCTACACAAGGAATTATTAATATTATTATTTTCCTCCGAAATGAATTGCCTTTTTTGGGCCTTTGCCATGCTCAAAAACTCATGAAAGTTGGCAGAATTATTAGTTGGGTGTGAAATTTAGGTTTGTTATGGTGATTACAATTGGGCGTGATCGTGCAGCCTCTGCCTCCAGTATAACGTACAGGTACGAAATGCGGTACACTTATATAACTGAACGAGCCTGACAAAAAAGTCTCTTGGAGCAATACTGTCAAACAAACAGGAAGTCGGCCATTTTTATTTTTGTGGCCATTTTTTGCCATTTTTTGAAAATCACACACTTTGTATTTGAATGAACTCCTCCTAGACACTTTACCCAATCGACTTTAAATTTAGTCAGTACTACCTAAACCCCATGAGTTTTCGTTGAACAGTGTGGGCGTGACCAACCCTCAAATTGCATCAAATTTTTATGTTTTGCCATGAAAATGAATATTATAATAACTTCATTGTCTAAGGTCCAATCAATGCAAAACTTCACATGCTGGTTAAGAGTCCTGCCCTAAAGACATTCACATGACAAACTTCAGCTATAGTCATAGTGCCACCTAGTGGCAACAGGAAATGACATCTTTTACTTTTCATACTATACTACTAGGCCGTTGAGCATATTGTGCAATAGTGCCTTAATGAACCTTTCCAACAAAAATGCATTTCTTTGCACATTTGATGTATTATAAAAACTTTATCTTCAATAGTGCCTTCGAGAACCTTGTACGGTTGGTTAGAGAATATATAGACCTACTTGTACAATTATTATGAAGTACTCTCACTTTGTATTTTTAGAGTAATCCTTCTTCAAAATACCAGGTGATGATCAAATTTTTTTTTGAAAAAAAATGCACTTCTATCCAAATTTGATGTATCATAAAACTATTATTGTCACTATTGCTTTCAAGAAACTTATATATTCGGTTAGAGGACATATTGCACTACATGCACAATTATTATGCAGTACTTGTACCTTGTACTTTTCGAGTAATCCTACCTTGAAATACCATGCAGCAATCAAAATATTGCTTTTTTCAATTACAATAACACAATTCTTTCCAACTTTGATGTGTAATAAAAACTTAACCCTAACCCTAACAACCCTAACCCTAATGCTTTTTTCACCTACAATAATGCAATTCTTTCCAACTTTGATGTGTAATAAAAACTTTTTCAGTTTGTATTCATGCCACTCATGTCATTTGTAAGAGGACATATAGCACTACATTTACAATCATTATGAAGTATCCTTACTTTGTACTTTTCGAGTAATCCTACCTTGAAATACCATGTATCGATCAAAATAATGCTTTTTTTCTTACAATAATGCAATTCTTTCCAACTTTGATGTGCAATAGAATCTTTATTATCAATAGTGTATTAATGATACTTACATTTGCCGTTAAAAGACATGTACTCCTACAGGTACAATTATTATGAAGTACTTGTACCTTGTACTTTTAGAGTAATCCTACCTTGAAATACCATGTAACGATCAAAATATTGCTTTTTTACTACAATAATGCAATTCTTTCCAACTTTGATGTGCAATAGAATCTTTATTTTCAATAGTGCATTCATGATACTTATATTTTCCGTTACATGACATAGAGTCATATAATTACTCTTATTAAGAAGTACTTCTACTTTGTACTTTTGGAGTAATCCTTCTTCAAAATACCATGTAACGATCAAATAATGCATTTTTTCCAACAAAAATGCATTTTTTTCGCAACTTTGATGTGTAATAAAAACTTTATTAACCATAGTGCCTTCATGGCACTAATATGTGTGGTTCGAGTGTATATAGCACTACATGTACAATTATTATGAAGTACTTATACTTTTTACTTTTGGAGTAATGCTACTTCAAAATACCAGGTAGCGATTAATTAATGTATTTTTTCCAACAAAAATGCGTTTTTGCCCGAGCACTGAGGGTGTGAGGACCCTATTGTTCTGCAAGGAATTATTATTAGGGCCCGAACACGAAGCGTGCGACCTAAAATTCGGTCAGTAAAGCCATAAGGCCTTGATGAGTCATTATTGTGAATATTGTGAGTTTTGGTCTAATGGCGGCTTCGCGAAGTTTGATGTTCGCTATCAAACCGGAACTTGGTGTTGAGAGGCCAGGGAAGCTCAGATGCTCACCAAAACTGACACACTCGTCAAAGGTCGTACTACTTACAATCTCATATGGTTTACAGGATCGGTTGGCTCCACAGCGCCCCTTGTAAAACTTTAAATAAGCATCCCAGAGTCTGTGTTTAACCTACATGTATGTAATTTGGTAGACATGTTTAAAGATCGAACCCTGAAGACATCTACTCAACAATATTGAGTAACAGTCAAAGCACCACCTGCGGGCAAATGCGAAAATGCTCGTGACAATTTTTGTTTGATTTTGATTACATTTTCATGGTGTGGGCTTCACATGAGATAATCAAAGATGAGTCACAATTATTAGGGGGTCTCTAGCGCCACATAGTGGACAAAATAAGGTTCATCACAATCCGTCGGTCAGTGTCCAACATGCATACAAATATAGAGCCTTACATTTATCCAGATGTGCAGTCGTGAGGCTGACAATGGCGCAAGGCCCAACGGGCACACGGTGCGAGGGCCCGTTCAACGCTGCTTGCAGCTTTAATTAACCTCATTATCATGTTTATCATGTTCATCATATGAGCCATGTTTTACAGCGCTGTGCATCATGACAGCAATAATCATCAAATAATCTGGAATCTATGATCCAGTAAAAGGATGTCATCTGGGTTCTTTAACGTGTCTTTGTATTCATTATTATCACATTTTAAACATGTTATGTCCCTTTTAGGACATTTTGTGTCTGTTTTTGGTCTTATTCAATCTCTTTTTGACAATTTTGTGTCTGTTTTTCGTCATTTTGTGTCACTTTTTGGTCATTTTGTGTCCATTTTTGCTCATTTTCTGTCTCTTTTGGGAAAATTCTGCCTCTTTTTGCTCATATTCTATCTCTTTTTGTCCATTTTGTGGCCCTTTTTGGTCATTTTCTGTCAGTTTTTACTCATTTTGTGTCCTGTTTTAATAATTTTTTGTCTCTTTTGGGACATTTTCAGTCTCTTTTTGTCCATTTTGTTTAACTTTTTGGTCATTTTGTGTCCATTTTTTCTCAGTTTGTGTCCCTTTTTACTCTTTGTCTCTTTTTGCTCATATTCTATCTCTTTCTGTCCATTTTGTGTCCCTTTTGGTCATTTTGTGTCCATTTTTACTAATTTTCTCTCCCTATCTATTAATTTTCAGTCTCTTTTTGTCCATTTTGTTTCACTTTTTCATGATTTTGTGTCAGTTTTTACTCATTTTTTGTCCCTTTCTATCCATTTTTTGTATCTTTTGGGACATTTTCAGTCCCTTTTTACTCATTTCGTGTCCTTTTTACTCATTTTATGTCCATTTTTACTCATTTCGTGTCCCTTTTTAATCATTTTCTGTCTCTTTTTGTCCATTTTGTTTCACTTTTTCATCATTTTGTCAGTTTGTATTCATTTTGTGTCCTTTTCTATTCATTTTCTGTCTCTTTTGGGACATTTTGTTTCACTTTTTCATCATTTTGTGTCACTTTTTGGTCATTTTGTGTCCATTTTTATTCATTTTCTCTCCCTTTCTATTCATTTTCAGTCTCTTTTTGTCCATTTTGTTTCACTTTTTCATCATTTTGTGTCCCTTTTTACTCATTTTGTGTCCCTTTCTATTCATTTTTGTCTCATTCAAAGAGATTTTCAGTCTCTTTTTTTCTATTTTGTTTCACTTTTATGTCATTTTGTGTCCTTTTAACTCATTTTCTGTCTCTTTTTGCTCATATTCTATCTCTTTTGTCCATTTTGTGTCCTGTTTTAAAAAAAATTGTGTCTTTTGGGACATTTTCAGTCTCTTTCTTTGGTAAACTTTTTGTCATTTTGTGTCCATTTTTACTCATTTTGTGTCCCTTTTTACTCATTTACTATCTCTTTTGTGCATTTCATTTCACTTTTTCATCATTTTGTATCACTTTTTGTCCATTTTATGTCAGTTTTTACTTTATTTTGTGTCCCTTTCTATCGATTTTTTGTCTCTTTCAGAACATTTTCAGTCACTTTTTGTCCATTTTGTGGCCCTTTTTGTCATTTTGTGTTATTTTTTGGTCATTTTCTGTCCATTTTCACTCTTTTCGTGTCCCTTTTTACTCATTTTCTCTCTTTTTGCCCATATTCTATCTGTTTTTGTCCATTTTGTGTCCTGTTTTAATAATTTTTTTGTCTCTTTTGGGACATTTTCAGGGTTTTTTGGTCAATTTTTTATCACTTTTTCATCATTTTGTGTCAGTTTTTACTCATTTGTGTCCTTTTCTATTCATTCTTGTCTCTTTTGGGACATTTTCAGTCTCTTTTTGTCCCGTTGGTAAACTTTTTTGTCATTTTGTGTCCATTTTTACTCATTTTTGCTCCCTTTCTATTCATTTTCAGTGTCTGTTTGTCCATTTAGTGTCAGTTTTTACTCATCTTGTGTCCCTTTCTATCGATTTTTTCTCTTTTGGGATATTCAGTCTCTATTCTTTTCAGTCTCTATTTTTCCATTTTGTTTCACTTTTTCATCATTTTGTGTCACTTTTTGGACATTTTGTGTCCATCTTTACTTTACTCATTTTCTCTCCCTTTCTATTCATTTTCAGTCTCCTTTTGTCCATTTTGTTTCACTTTTTCATCATTTTGTGTCAGTTTGTATTCATTTTGTGTCCTTTTCTATTCATTTTGTGTCCTTTTCTATTCATTTTTTGTCTCTTTTGGGACATTTTCAGTCTCTATTTGTCCATTTCGTTTCACTTTTTCATCATTTTGTGTCACTTTTTGGTCATTTTGTGTCCATTTTTATTCATTTTCTCTCCCTTTCTATTCATTTTCAGTCTCTTTTTGTCCATTTTGTTTCATTTTTTCATCATTTTGTGTCCCTTTTTACTCATGTTGTATCCCTTTCTATTCATTTTTGTCTCATTCAAAGAGATTTTCAGTCTCTTTTTTTCTATTTTGTTTCACTTTTATGTCATTTTGTGTCCTTTTAACTCATTTTCTGTCTCTTTTTGCTCATATTCTATCTCTTTTGTCCATTTTGTGTCCTGTTTTAAAAAAAATTGTGTCTTTTGGGACATTTTCAGTCTCTTTCTTTGGTAAACTTTTTGTCATTTTGTGTCATTTTTTGGTCATTTTGTGTCCATTTTTACTCATTTCGTGTCCCTTTTTACTCATATTCTGTCTCTTTTTGCTCATTTACTATCTCTTTTGTGCATTTCATTTCACTTTTTCATCATTTTGTATCACTTTTTGTCCATTTTATGTCAGTTTTTACTTTATTTTGTGTCCCTTTCTATCGATTTTTTGTGTCTTTTAGAACATTTTCAGACACTTTTTGTCCATTTTGTGGCCCTTTTTGTCATTTTGTGTTATTTTCTGGTCATTTTCTGTCCATTTTCACTCTTTTTGTGTCCCTTTTTACTCATTTTCTCTCTTTTTGCCCATATTCTATCTGTTTTTGTCCATTTTGTGTCCTGTTTTAATATTTTTTTTTGTGTCTTTTGGGACATTTTCAGGGTTTTTTGGTCAATTTTTTATCTCTTTTTCATCATTTTGTGTCAGTTTTTACTCATTTATGTCCTTTTCTATTCATTCTTGTCTCTTTTGGGACATTTTCAGTCTCTTTTTGTCCCGTTGGTAAACTTTTTTGTCATTTTGTGTCACTTTTTGGTCATTTTGTGTCCATTTTTACTCATTTTTGCTCCCTTTCTATTCATTTTCAGTGTCTGTTTGTCCATTTAGTGTCAGTTTTTACTCATCTTGTGTCCCTTTCTATCGATTTTTTCTCTTTTGGGATATTCAGTCTCTATTCTTTTCAGTCTCTATTTTTCCATTTTGTTTCACTTTTTCATCATTTTGTGTCACTTTTTGGACATTTTGTGTCCATCTTTACTTTACTCATTTTCTCTCCCTTTCTATTCATTTTCAGTCTCCTTTTGTCCATTTTGTTTCACTTTTTCATCATTTTGTGTCAGTTTGTATTCATTTTGTATCCCTTTTGTCATTTTGTGTTACTTTTTACTCATTTTGTGTCTCTTTTTGCCCATATTCTATCCTTTTTGTCCATTTTGTGTCCCGTTTTATTCATTTTTTTGTCCATTTTCACTCATTTTGTGTCCCTTTTTGGTCCTTTTTTCACTTTTTCATCATTCTTCAACATAACTATAAATACTTATGACTTACTTACTTCTTACTATAATGTAAGTAACTAATTTCATGGCTGATATCATCGTCAAAAATAAACAGAAATTGTAAATGATAGAAATGAAGAAGGACAAGAAGACAAACCTTTATTTGTCACATCCAATCACAATGTACAATGTAGCAAAATTGGTTCTCTGCATTTGACCCATTCCTGAGGAGCAGTAGGAAGCCAATATGGCACCCGAGGAACAGATTTGGGTTAAGTATCTTGCTCAAGGATACTTCAACATGTAGACTGGGGGAACTGGGGATCAAATCACAGACCTTCTGATAAGTGGACATTCGTTCTTGTCCACAAAGGGACACAAAAAGTTTAAAAAAGGTACACAAAACATTCAAAAGGGGCCACAAAACATGCAAAAAGGGGGAAAAAAACACAAAATATCCCAATATCCGAACAAAAAGATACATAAACATCCAAAAAGGGACACAAAATGAGCAAAGAGATACATAAACGTCCAAAAACGGATGCGAAAAGAGCAAAAAGATACATTTATTTCCAAAAAGGGACAACAAAGTTCAAAAAGGGATAAAAAAAAATGAGCAAAGGATCCATAAATGTCCAAAAAGTGACACAAAAAGTTCCAAAAGGGACAAAAAATGAAAAAAAGAGACAAAAAATATCCAAAAATGGGCACTGGAAGAAAAAAAGATACATAAATCTCAAAAAAGGGACATGAAAAGTTTAAAAAAAGTGAGCAAAAAGGGACAAAAAGTCAGCAAAAAGATACATACATAATCAAAAAGGGACACAAAAAGTTCAAAAAGGGATTAAAAAATCAGCAAAAAGATACATGAACATCCAAAAAGGGACAAAAAATGAAGCCTTTTTGAGGCCTTTGGCGTCGTTTTGTGATTGTCTTACATCTCTGTAGTCACTTTGAGGATAACAGTTAAATCAGGATGGAAACATCGTCACAGCCAAATGTGTCAGAAACAGATGTATAAGGTTTCAGATATGACCTTGTTTCTTGAGAAGCTGTAGGAATCATCGTCATGATAAAATGATTATTTCAGGATCTTTGTATTTATGTCTCCTTCCATTCTGAAGCAGCTGAAGGACCTCTGGATAAAAAGAATCCTCAGCCTCAGGAGGAGCGACTGTAGAATCTGAATCATCAAAAAGAAATGCCATGATTGAGAAATACTGAAAAATGAAATAAGACTGTTTTTATTCCTCATCCACGAGAAGCGATTCTCATCTGGTTTGAATAACGACCCGCCCGGCTCACCTCCCGTCAGCTCGTCTCCCACCTCATGCTGGAGTCACCCTCCAGATGTTGGAGGCAGCCTTTCTACATTCCTACTACTGGTCCTCTAACAGCCCGACTAATAAACACATCAGGAGGTTCAAAGCTGCGCCGGAGGGGAGCAGGTGGCCCCGAACAACACGGCGTCTGACGGAGGCCTGGATGTTCAGAACCATCATCAGAGCTGGAAAACAGGCAAAGTGTACGAATTATAATCTGATGGTCAAAAATTTATACACCGAGTTCTTGTTTCCTGTTATTAGAGAGTTTCTTATGAACTGTTGAACTCCAACTGTTGGAGCACGTTTTAGCTTCTGAAGACGAGGCTCCTGCTGTTCTCTCAAATAGGAAGGACGCCGTCTTCTTTGAGTCAACTTTATTTAAACAGCACCAAATCACAGCTCAGGTCTACACTCTGCTCTGTATTTATACATCTTTATTACACAGATGTGTACAGTGCCATGACATCACAAATGTGTCGGCGGGGCCACAGACCTCAGAGGATACTGGACTATCACATGTTCTTTACAGCCAACCGTGACGTACTCTAGTCTTACATCAGTGTTACATCATCCATCACAGAAACATACATCATAAAACATGAACTCAAATGCTCAAAACTCAAATGATGAGAAAACCTTTGAGCTGAGAACTAAATGTTCATCCAGAAGCCGTTTGATGCTGAGGCAGAAATGATGCCTGCAACTATGGAGACGGGAAGTTTGACTGTGGTCAAAGTCTTCCTGTCCAAACGCTGCAGAGAAACAGACCAACAGGTGTTCATGTGAGCAGCTTCTCTCTCAGCTGACATCCCTCTGTGTGGTGAGGCTAACGCTAGTAAAAATGCTAAGCTAACATCATCAAGGGAATGAAAGAAGGCCAGTTATCTCTAATAACAACTTATCCAACTAGACAATTAATTACATGATGTCATGAAGTCGACGCCTCACTTGAAGTTTCGTTGTTCTGTTATCAAGACGTAACAGACACCCTGCAGCCAATCAGAGTCCAGTATTCACCCCGACCTGCTACAGAAATGGACATATGGTATAGTCCAGATCAGACATATGTCAGAGGAGAAGGTACCTCCATCCTGCTCCTCTCTCAGCGGGGTCAGACTCATGAAAGGAGGACGAGAGAACACCTCCTGTCCTCCATCAGGCCTCCAGATCCTCTCAGGCCCACATGAAGATCTCCTCCTCTCCAGTTTCATTTAAAATCTGGATCCAATAACCTCCAGAGATCACATAGAGACAAACATATAGAGACCCTGAATCTGAAGCCTGGATCTAGATTAAACCCCAAATTAAATGAGACAGAGTTGGGGTAACCCTGTACGCCATCTTTGATGTCCACATCAGGTCATGCTGAGTGGGGGGGTATCAATGACACATAAAGAATTGGACGGTTTACTGTTAAACGGGGTAGAGGGAGGGGCGATGGCCAAACATGGATCCATTGAACTTTGACAAACCCTGAAGCTGATTAGTTTGATTAGAATTTAGGTTCTCCTGTAAACCGTGATCCTTGTGTTTGAACAGAACGAAGACACAGATACAGATGCTGAGTCATTTTACTGTGATATTAGATCAAAATGTGACAGTTCATCCCACAAACTTTAAATAAAAGTTGAACGCCCTCATCTTGTCTCCTGCTGTCTGGAGGTCCTGAAGTTACATAATGCCCCCCCCCCCCCCCCCCCCCCGCCTCCCTCCTCGCTGGGAGCGACCCCAGTTGAGCCCCTCCTCATTGGTACTCTATCAAATCTCCAATTACTCCAGGCAGGAATCCAGCAGCTTCACCGTCTGGATAAACAGGGCTGGAGCGCTGTGGAATTTCCCGTACGCTCAGACAATCCCCCACAATCCCTGCTCCCACCTCCACACCGAGCCTCAAAGGGTTCCCAGCAAACACTGGGAGGAAAGAGGTCTGTGACCGCTGACTCAGTCCGGTCCAGAGTTAGGGTGGACGTCCCTCCAACGAATCATATTAGAGCTCCATGTTACCATCAGGTAACGTGTTAGTGACATCAGTGAACGCTGATGACATCACTATGAACTGATGTCTCCATGTTGACAGCAGTTTGTTCATTACCTGACCTTTAACTACATGCTGAGAGACGTAGGAAAAAGGTGAGTTTTAGCTCCGCCTCCTTTGCTACTTTATGCTGCTATCAGCAGTGGGCGGAGATCCAGGGGGGACACGCCCCCTCTGTCCCCCCTGGATCTGCACCCATGAACATCTGAACCATGTGATGTAGTTTCAGAATGAATCAGCAGCTGGTTTCATTTCCAAACCGCCTCCTGAAGACCGACGTTCCTCTGTGACGTCTGTCTGTAAAAATATTTAAACTTTTGACATCATAGATTTGAGGAAACACTAGATATGGAGAAGAGTCTCAGCTGTCAGTGATGCTCTACTGCCACCTAGTGAGCCTTTAAAGGTATTGTATTCAGGATTTTCCTACTGATGTTATAAACCAAACTTTATGTACAAAAGCCTTTATGTTTCTGGAATTTTATTATTTTCTCAGATGTGCTATGAGATAAATTAAGTATAGCTTATCTTAACTTATTGATGCTTATATTAATGGAGTAGGCCTGTGTGTGGATGGCCAGGGATGATCACTGATGTCAAGATCAGGATATGGTTCGGACCTCATGTCTATCTGGAGTCTGTTTTAGGTGTTTTTTGGACAAACGGGCTGCTGGAGGTTAATTTGATGGACCACCTGCTTCAGAGTCAGTAAACAGTAAAAAGATAAAGAATGAAACAGCAGAAAATGTCTCCTAACATCTGGATGAACTTTATTCAGCTCTTAGAAACAGACAGCAGACGTACATTTAGTAGCTTTAGAGGATCCAAAAGAGACCTGAACCCAGCTGGGAAACAGGAACAGACCAGACCAGTACCCGGGTTAGTCCTGGTCTGAAGGAAACACCGGTCTAAACAGACAACATGAAGCATTAAAGGACAGGATATCCAACATTCATCATCCTACAGAGACCGGCTGGTCCTGCAGATGGTCCTGGTAGTCCGGATCGCTGTTGGTGAACTGTACGCTTTTAAAAAACTCTAACCTAGAGCAGACGTACGGTATTTTCTTTTTTGGTGGGATATTTACAGCCTCTTCCTTCCACAGCGAGAGAAATGATGACATCACAGCCGTTAAACATTCTCTTCATTTTAACGTTGACTCAGAGGTAAAACGTCTCCACTGACCTCAGACGTCTGTCCACCATGACATCAGCTCATAAAAACAGCTGACTAGATAAGATTTACTGCAGACATGAACCTCTGCTAACAGATGATCCACATTTTATCAAGAAAGGAAAACGTTTCAAAATGAAACCTCAAGATGATTTATTTCACTTTGATTTATTCACCACTTTTTAACTTTAGTCTTTAAACAAAAGGTTTTCATGATTTCTGATTTAAATGAACAAAAAACAATTATATATTATTTATGATGCAGAGTCGCTAACATGCACTGGTGCACCAGTAAGGAAACACCTCGGCCATCCCATCATGAAACTTTAGCTGACGGTTAATTATCATACAATAACTGGAATCACCCATCAGTCCAGTGAACTGGGTGAGGTGGAGGCAGTTTGATCAACAAATCTCCAACAGCCAGTCTGACCAGTATGATGAATAACTGGTAGCTCAATAGTCGCCATCAGAATATGAGGTCATAATTGTGACTGGTCTTGGTGCACCAGTGCCACCAGCGCCACCAGTGTCGTGATGAGTTTCTAACATTATTCTGTAAAAATAAAACACCACAAACTGAAGATCAGGAGAAAAACCATCACAACACGAGGATGTGATCCTTCAGAGGATCGTTTGTGTCGACAGACGTCAGAACAAACAGACCAGCTGCTGTTTCTCCATCAACAAGCTGGACGGAACAACGTTTACACCAAACCTGATCAACCACAGCGGCAAAGAACATGTTCAGAGGAATCAGATCACATGGTTTCTACTAGATGAGCAAAACGTCCAGTTTCAAAAGTATCGCTACAAAGAAAGTTACTGCTGCTGGCTGGAGTCGGTCCAAACGCTCCGATCAGAAAGAACAGAACGAAAAAGAAGAAAACCACCCCAGTACTCCCAGTAACAGCCCAGTGTGGATGTAAACAACCATTTCAGAAAAATCTCATCCATTCACAAAAATCCCTAAAAAAAATCCCACTAAACTAGAGACACACCTCCCACCCCCAAAATGTACCTTCTACCACTACATCCACCAAAACACAGCTCAGTGATGAGACATCTGTTGGTACTGGGCACCAGTGTCTCCCAGTAGGACCAGAGGGCTGCACTATGAGCTCATCCAGTCAAGTCTGGGTCTACAAAAACAGGTCCTATGACGGTGGAGATGTTGGTCAGGTGACCCACCAGAGTCAGTCTGTCCATGTGAGGAACACCGAGGCCGGCAAAGACAGGGAGGCACCCGGGTTCTAGTCCGTCTGCAGTCCTCAGGGTTCTAGTCTAACATCCAGTTTAACCATTAACGTCACCTGCTGGGACCATTAAACCAAATGACCAATACCCAGACCTCTTTCAGGAGGTTACACCTGAAGTTACCTGATGAGACCTGGACCTTGTAGTCCAGCCCTCAGATCCTTCCCACTAGTTCTTTGTAAGGAGGAGTCCAGATAAAAATAGTTTGCAGATGATACTGGTGAAGATTGTCAGTGTTTTGTTCTGTCAACAACGTTTTCTATATATTTATCAGCTCCTAAGGCCTCAGAGAGAAATAAAGGTTCATAGTATAGACCAGAAACAGTCCACCGACCAGCCCTGACCCGGTCTGTTCAGCCTCAGAGACCCCTTCACATGCAGGAGGAATGTTGAAATACAGAGTAAACATAATGTTTGCATGAATTCGCAGCTAAGATAAAAGAAACGTTTTAAAGGCAGAAGTGTAAAGTCTGAAATTATGATAAAAGATAAAATCATTGACGGTAAATAGGCCAAATTGAAAGCTCCACATTTCATTAAAAAAATGACAATAGCAACAATTAAAAAGTAACACACTGAAAAACACACTCGTTAAGAATGTCATGAACTCCTGGAAACGATCAGTAACCATTGCAGAGTGAATGTGTGATGACTGATGACTTCAGTGATTGAAGAGAATGCCAGCTGGCCCTGATCCAGAGGTCCAGCTGAAGAGGCTGACCCCGCCCACTAGTTTTGGTGAGGCTTCGAAGAAGAGTGTGAGGTCTCCAGCGTTGTCCTGGGCCTCTAAGAAGAAGTAACATTTAAGGCCTTGATGCCACATATTTGCTCATCCTCCATCGCCTTCACCACAGTGACCTGAAAAGAGGAGAAAAACTACATCAGACCAGTTGGACCATCTCTTTGGTCATCAGAGTTGGTCCAGTGCTAAAATGATGGATCTAGTATCTGAGTACCTGCACCCATCAGGTACTCAGATACCACACTGCTACCTCCTAGAAACACACTGGTATCCATCAGTACAGGATACCGGTCAATTCGCCACGTTCAAGGATCCGGACTGCTGGTCTATTCTGGCCCCGTGAGAGAAAACCTTTTGTATTTTAAAACTGGTTGTAAATACAGAACTGTGCAAAAGTCTCAGGCGGGTGTGAAGAAATGCTGTAATGAATTGATGCTGTTTTGAAGGCAAAGGGTGGTCACACCAAATATTGATTTATTTTAGGTTTTTCTTCTGTTCGCTCACTTTGCATTTTGTAAATCGATAAAAATAAACAATTACATTTTATATTTTTGAAAGCATTCTTACTTAACAGCATTTCTTCACACCTGCCTAAGACTTCTGCACAGTACTGTATATGGGGCCATGTATTGTGAGAATTCTACGAGGTTTGATCACTTCTGACTGATCTGAGCCTGAAAACACAATTTTTAAAGAATCGGACACAAAGTCTTTCATGAACGGCACACATATTTATGGTGAATTGAACGCATCACTTTTCTAATCGGGAACATGAGCGAGTTCACGACATTCACACAGCTTTACGGTACCGGCGGCCAAAGGTTGATGACAGCGTACAGCACGGCTTGTTCAAAGTGTGGAGCTAAAAACACCGGACAAGACGGCCATTATCCATCCATCCATTATCTGTAGCCACTTATCCGGTGTAGGGTCGCCGAGTTATGATCAGACAGATATCGTTTCATTTGACATGTTTGTATCGTTTGAATGAAGTTGTGTACATCACTAGCGCCATGTTTACTGGGCATGCACTGAGTTTAGTCTTGGTATGTGTGCGCCATAAGTCGCTGTTTGTTGGAATTGTGTTTCGTTATGGTAAAAATAGTTTTCATGGTTTTTTAGCTGAATTTCTTCCTGTTCAGTAGGTATGCTACATGTATATGTTGCTAAATGATTAGCTTGCCCTTATGCAGTTTTGCCACAGATGCTTTGCCTGCCCCTGGTACCAGAAGTACTCGGGCTGTGGAGGTTAAAAGTCATCTGCTACTAGCGGTTGTTTAAATTTTCTGAACCAAGTGGCTGCTTCGGGCCCCCAGGGCCCCCATGGCCCCCTCAATAGAGAGTTCGATTCTAATGACAGAGTGGAATATTGAAGTAGTTTGAATAAAGAGTAAATGTTTATTTGGGGATTTTTCTGAACCTTTTACACACTGGTACATGGAGTCAAATTATTCAGACCATTTTATCTCGTTCCTCTGATCTATTTAATTTAGCATTGTTTTTTACAGTTGCATTTATTCTCTACACAACATATTTTTGATGTCAATTATTTGACTTTATTTGTTGTTATGTCACCAGCTGATACCCAAAGTCAAGATTTAGCAGTGTGTTACATTTACAGTGTGCAAATGATCAAGCATTGACTACAGTCAGTAGTTGGTGGTGGGGTGTGTCCAAACCTGATTCAGGCCTGGGCTGGCTCTGCACTGAGGAGCATAAAGCCACAGCAGTCCCACCTTGACCAGACTGTGTTGAAGGGGCTTATGTGATGGAAGGGGGAGAAACCGGTAGTATCGTCTGGAGACGGTCTGGAGCCAGAGTCACAGATTTTCAGAACACTTTCCAGCAGCTTTTATAAATCTTCATCTACCTCAAACAACTAGAAAATATCGGAATCATATGACAGACATTACCTGATCTTAGATTAGCCCCCATGTAAAGGCAGCTGTAGCTCAGGCAGCAGAGCGGTCGTCAAGCTATCGCAACGTTGGTAGTTTGATTCCTCTGGCCTGCAGTCTACATGTCAAAGTGTCCTTGAGCAAAAGATACTGAACCCCCGTTTGCTCCCTGGGCGCCGTCAGTGCTGCCCACTGCCCCACAGGGACAATAAAGTAGATCAGATCTTATAAATACCAGTGAACATAACAAATTTACTGTATTACTGCTGCTTTATGGCGTCTCTGGAACGCGTCGACACGCGTTGATGACGCATTACTGTGTGACCCAAAACCAGGAGATTTAATAAGCAGCTAACTGCGAGGTCCAGGAGCTCCTTACCCACCAATCAGAGGACAAGATCAACCGCCATGTAACGGACGCTACATTATTGTTGTTGTCATGTGATTCCATTGTTTATCACCGATGTAAAACGTCACACTAGACACTGCTGTGTTACACGTCACGCCTCTTTAACTTGAGCAATGCCAGCATGTTATCTGACATCACACACTGGGTCAATGTTATACCACCGTTGTTTTGTCCACTGTAAATAAACAAAGATGGTGTAAAGAAGTGTCTATGTTGTGGTGCTATTTTACAATCTATGTAATACAACATATAACAAGATACACCATTAATCAACAGTACAGTATTTAAACCAGTGAGGAGATTTGTTTCCACAGAAACTCACCATAAAAATTTCTTCTTTATCATACTTTATCTGGATTTCTCTGCCCAAGTCACTGTCTGGTAACTTAAGGTCCTCTTTGACAGTTCCATCCTCATTCAGCAGGGAAACGAAACCATCATCGATGCCCACCAGCTAAATGTGACGAGACGCAAAAATGAGAAGAGTGAAACATTAGATGTATGTGATCGTATGCGACTCACAGCAGCCTATAGGAACCAGAGAAGAAAGCTCAACATGCTCGCCATCTGACTTACAACTCGTCATTGCCATGTTTCATAAAATGCTTCTTTTTTTAGCTGTGCCTTTGCTATTACTGAGATACATCTTTTGTATGTCAAAAATAAAGAAAAGAATGACTGTCTCCTGAGCCATTGTATAACATGTCAGCAGCGGGTGTTGAGTAAGTACACTAAAAAATCAATAATAAAGAATGAAAGGAAAAAAAAATACAAAAAAATATTTGGCCAACACAGCACAAATTAAACAAAACAGATCCCAAAAATAATCACAGTCTGTATTTTCTTGTGCTTTTAAACAATTACTATCCCCAAAAAAAACAGGCCTCTAAACAGGGAAGAAAAGGCTTGGCTAAGCAAAACTTGTCCGACCAGTTCTGAACCTGTATATCCTTTCACAACTCTTGAAGAGACAGTTGAGCTGTGACGTGTGAAACGCCCGTTTAACAATAGACCAAGAATTCTCCCACTCTTCATTAAGATACGGTGATATTAAAAACATTTAGTGGTCTAAACTAATGCAGAAACGTCAAATACTAACCAAAGAAACTATTACTGGCCTCCAGTAGTAGCATGTTTCCACGGACACAAAACCCAGCACACATTGGAAAATGCTGCAGATCCCTTTTTGAGCCCCTGAACATCCAACGTCTCACCTGGTAGTCTTTCCTTGTTACATTTGGGACGTCCATGTTATGGGTAGACGGGCAAATATCTTCAAACCTCTTGTTTGTAAAGATGCACATTCCAACAAGGTGAACCTGGGAACACATAGGTGATTAGACCTGATGTTGGGGGAAGTAACCATTGGAGGTTACTTGTAAAACTGAACCATGAGGATAAATTGAAAATGAGCCTTAGGCCCTGCATTCCAAAGGATGCACATGGAGGTTTTACCTTGGCGTGTCCATGCTTGCCAGTCTTAGAGGTAGACATTTCAACGATCTTGCAGGGATGTCCTTTCAGCATGACAAAGTCATTCTTCCTCAGCGCGGAGCACTGCTTTGGGTAGGTTGTAGAGGCCCCAGAGGACCCACAACTGAAATCCGGTAAACTATCCGCCATGATGGTCTGCAGGCTGTTATATGTCAAAAGAATATCCATCAAATGCAGCAGACAGCAGCAGGGCTTATAATTAAAGGATTATCAAGGACCACTACAGTGAATATAAAATGAATAATCAGATTTTAGTCGTGTGACCACTAAATTAGAAATGAATACAAACAAGACCAGCTGTCTGAAACAGAACGATCCGTTTATGGTCAATTTTTCTCCTAAAAGAATAATTTAGGCCTTAAAACGAAGCACTGATGTTAAAGAGGTTATAACTAAAAGACCTTATTACACAAGTTAATACTTGGATACTTGGATTATCCAAGTATCGTGGATACTTGGATACTAATCCAAGATTAAACTGATCCATGCTCTAATTAAACAATTCATTTCCACACTAGCTTATCAAACTAGCATTAAATGCTAAGAGCACCCGCAATTTACTTTTAGCCATGTTGCTACAAGTTTTCTTAAGAAACGTAGCTCCCTTACTCATTCACTTCCTTAGCTTCGGTTTGCTGAGCTAGCTTCTAAGTAGTTAGAAAGCTAGCAAAACACCATTAACTACCTTTGTTACGTGGCATCTTGGGTTAAGGTCTTTAGTGATCTTTAACAGCTAGCTAACGTGAAGTTAGCTTCAGAATCCAACCTCGTGTGTTTTCATCGTTAGCCAGGTTAGCATACGAACAACCACACCCATTGGTACTGACTGTTGCTGAAGTTCTTGTTACTCATTAACTAATGTTACCGGGATGCCGGTAACAAACATCAATAAGTTATCCCTACACGGTAAATAGACGGCTAATTATCGTTAGCTCCATTTAAAGAACGTGTATTTAAAAGCTCCGCCGATTTAGCTCACCTCGTATCCTGGTTACAGGGAAGAAAGAAAGGCACACCTGATACGTACCGTTTTTGTACCGCAGGAGGAGCCCGCAGGGCAGGTAGCTGTGACAGCCCGTGACGGGCTCCGGTGACGAGAGCAGCGGGGGTGGGGCAGCGGGGTGGGGCAGCGGAGCAGGCTGCCACAGTGGAAGCATGACTCCCCCCTCCTCTGGCCCTGATTGGCTAGTATATTTCGTCCTGGTTGGTCGGGTTGGTTGGGGTTATCTGTGAGGGTTGATGATTGGTTAGAATTACTGTAAAAGTATTAGAATAAGCCAATCAGAGGTTGAGAAGGGCGGGTCGTGGCGTCGCCATAGTAGGAATCATACGATAGATAGATAGATATAGATACAGTAGATAGATGATAGATAGATAAATAGATATAGATAGATAGATAGATAGAGATAGATAGATGGATAATAGATAGATAGATAGATAGATAGATAGATAGATATAGATAGATAGATAATAGATAGATGGATAGATATAGATCGATAGATAGATAGATAATAGATAG
>CM075194.1:502500-510000 GCA_037577475.1 Chaunax sp. Z400 | reverse complement strand
TCTGCATCCATCTGACCCTCTACAGTGTAGAGGGTCCATCAAGGATCAGGAAATCCTAGAAGAAAACGTCTCCATCTGTGAGGAAGATGAAGCTCGGTCCTCATTGGACGTTCCAAAAGGACAATGATCCCAAGCAGACCTCAGAATCCACTAAGGCCTGGTTTCAGAAGAAGTCCTGGATCATTCTAGAGGCCGTCACAGTCGCCTGACTGGAATCCATAGAAAACCTCTGGTGGGATCTGAAGAAGGTGGTTGCAGCAGGTAAACCAGGAATATTCCAGAACTGGACGCCTTTGTCCATGAGGAATGGGCTAAGATTCCTCAGGAACGCTGCCAGAAGCTGGTGTCTGGATCTGCATCATGTTTGCAGCTAAAGGGTCTACAAAGAACTAGAGACGCTGATCATTAAGGATCATTCAGAGACTGAGGAGTCAGGAAACACTTTAATATCTGTTTATTGATCTATTTAAAAATTATTGGTCGGTTATTAACAGCTGATCAATAGTAGATTTTACCAATAAACCTGATGGATATGGGGGCTGAATCATTTTCCTTCCAGCTGTAGACAGACTGACTCTTTGGTCGCCTCAAGGCAACAAAAAGCTGTGAACAGAAAACAGTTGCTTATTGACTTTCCTCTCAGACTCAGTTCTTTCTTTGCCCTGAGGGAAATATCTGACGCCTCCTTGCCCGCTACGTTCACCAGCTATTTGCTGACTTTGCTGACAGGTAGGATACCTAGAGGTTTCAAGCCTGTTTAATGGTACGTCTGCTCCTGAGGCCAAAAACCTGCCTAAAAACACCATAAAGCTCAGTGAAGGAGCTGCAGAACAATATAAGAAACCCTTTTACATACTGATAGTGAAATGATCCAATATCTATCAGATCACATTAAACAGGAAGTCAGAATACTGTATTTAACAATGATTAAATGTAAACATGATACACATACAAACAGACTCTTCAAGCGTCCACGGATGTTTTGAGCTGCTGCAGCTCAGCAGCGTCTTTGGGACTCTGAGCCGTGCTTTTCCGTCCCTTCTGGAACACAGCAGCGATCTCCTTGAACGTTTTACCCTTGGTCTCAGGGACCTGAAGGTACGTGAACACAGTGAAACCGAGCAGCAGCACCGCAAACAGGACGAACACGTAAGAACCCAACCAAGTCTGCAGAGGTAGGAATAAGAAGACAGTGAGTGGGATGAACACCATCTGATGGATGTACTGGTGTGTGTGAGTCTACCTGTATGTATGGAAAGGTCATGCCTATGATGAAGTTGCTGGTCCAGTTGCAGCAGCCAGCCAGAGCAATGGCCGCAGGCCGAGGTCCTTGACTGAACAGTTCAGCAACAATGAACCACGGAATGGGACCAGGACCGACCTCGAAGAAACTGACGAAGAGGAAGATGGCTGACATGCTGACGTAGCTCATCCACGAGTATTCAGCCTGGAGGGAGGAGACAGGTTCACCATTAAAGCTGTCAAATGTAGCCTAAGAGAGACAACTGAGCTTTAACATGGTATCTTTAGTTCAAACTGAAATCAGATGATGTAGGAGATGATGTCGTGGAATTCAATATGCATGTCAATATACTTTAATATAATATAACTTTAGTGTGAACCTCTGTATAATCACTGTATGACCTTATAGTCATGCAGTTCTGTGTGCGGAAAGTGAGGTGTGTACATCCTGCTGGAGTTGATCAGTTGGTCAGCACATACTGACCTTTGGAAGGGTAAATAAACATGAACATGAGGCCATGTACACAGATATGGAAGATATACGCACACAATGACATTTGGAAGGGTAACTTGACATAAGTATGGAGCACGTACGCAGATGTGAATAACATATGCCCACACTCACATTGGAAGGGTATATAAACTGTCGGGACCTGGGATCGGGGTTCCAGTTTATTGCTGTGTATCTTGCATGGTCTGTGAATAAATTGGGAACCCACATGACTTTAAAGTTCCAGAGACTCCTGTGTGTTTTTCACGCCACAACAATGACAGCTGTTGATGAAGACCATGAGATGCAGCAGAAAGACCCAGAAAAACAGGAAAGTGGACATGATTTGAGATTTTTTGTGTCTTTTTCCAAAGTAAAGTATGAAGTTTCATGATCATGATAATAATAGTTGTATCCCTGATGACCTCAGAACAGCCCCTGTATGACCTCATAAAAAAACAAAACAGACTGGATCCTCAGAATTAAGCACCAACTTCACCTTTTATATCAAACATTAGACAAACATGTTAGATAAACATGTTTATCTAACATGTTAGATAAGGCTAAGGGGCCAAAGAGTGGAACCATCTAGTAGCTGGTCCAACCTGGGTATAAGGACCAATAAATCAGCCAATCAGAACATGTTCCATGTCTGCATGTATTCCTTAAAGTGACATCATCAGATCAGACACTTTGTGCAAAGCTGCTTTCTGAATCATTCAACCTGTTTTTATCAGATCATGATCAGATCAATCTGATGTGGAATCAGTGAAATCAGAGGAAAATGATAAAAAAAATATTGGTTTGGTCTGAAATGTTAATAATATCCTGATGTCTTAGAAAAGACTCAAATGTCAACACTTTTATTAAACTAGACTAAAATACTGATGGTTTTCCTTTCTTCTTAGTTTCTGACAGAAACTATTGTAGACCACATGACTCTGTTAGACAGACTGAGGTACCGAGTTGGAATGTATGGGACAACTTGAAGATGTTTCTCCTCATACCTGTCTAAAGGTGCTTTCACACCTACTTTGTTTGGACCGGACTTTCAGATTTCAGTTTAATCCAATCCTAAATTGCAGGTGTGAAACTTCCTCCAGACCAAGGTCCAGATCAAACAGCTGGACTTTGGTCCGACAAAAAGAGGTGGTCTCGGTCTGGATCACAAATATAATGCTTCAAACCAGTTGTTTAAACACTCTGAGCTAACGTTAGCTAATGTCAGCTATCAACCGGTTGTTTAAACACTCTGAGCTAACGTTAGCTAGTGTCAGCTATGAACATGCTGTTCACATACTCCGAGCAATAAAATACAACTCTTCTTCTCTGTAGCATCCATGTTGTTCCCACATCATGACTTAAAAGATCACAAACACACCAAAATCAGGAGAACGGTCCAACTCATGAACTGGACCATCTGAGGAGAACGTGAACACGCTAATATATGTAGCCGTGGTGCTTCCTTTCGTTGTTATGCTGATGACACACAGATCTACCTGCCTGTTACAAGGACCGAGTTTCCTACATGACCTCCTCTGTGATGACAATTTATTGGACTTTACAAAATGTTCTGCAGCATCATATATTTGTTTACTAGTGGACCAGTTTTAATGACCAGGCCTGCAACAGATTCCTGTTTTTAGAGGACAGCTCAGCTCCAGTTGCTGATGGATTAAGTTGTGATTGAACAAACCTGGAACTTGAGGCCCACAGTCATGGCAACAGCACAACAGCACATTCCTCCCAGTCCAGCCAGTATCAGAGTGCGTCGACCAGCCTTGTCCACCAGTGCAACCTTGAACACACAGAGAACACCAAGGTATATTCATGGCTTGCTCTCCTAATGTGTGTGCATGAGTTTGTGTTTTATGTTGTGGCCACTCACAGACACCAGCGTGAAGACGGTGTTGATCACACCGACTCCTATGGTGGCATAGACTGGCTGACCCACCCCCGCTCCAGTGAAGATGGTCGTAGAGTAATAAAAGATCTGGAAGATGAGAGACACGTACATGAGACCCAATAGAGATCATTCATCATCCATCATCATCCATCATCCATCATCAGTTCTGGGTCTATCCCAGGGTCTCCTGCTCCCTGGATGCACCCTAACCAGAATTCTGAGCTCCTCCCCCCCTATCTCCAAGGCTGAGCCCCCCCTACAGTGGAAGATCATCTCAGCTGCTGGGATCCACCATCTCATTCTGTCAGGTCACCACCCAGAGATCAGGACCACAGGTGAGGGTTGAATGTAGATCCACTGGTAGATCCAGAGCTTTGCTTTCAGACTCAGCTCCCTCTTTACATGACAATCTGACACAACGCCATCATCACTGCTGATGCAGCACCACCTGTCCATCCAGATACTTAACCTACTTCACTTGAGGCAGCAACTCAGCCCCACCCCCAACTACAGTTTTCCAGCAGAGAACCATGACCTCTGACATATGCTGGATTCTTTCATCAGGTAGTCTTCCCTTAATAAAAACGGCACTGTCAAAGTCCACTAAATGCACCTCGATCTGGATCTGCTCCAGAGTTTAATGGGATCCTCTTTGGCCCGGGTCCATGACCTGACTGAAAACGTGAACATGAAACACACAAAGCTTAGCTGGATGGATGTTCACTCACCGCGTTGATTCCTGATAACTGCTGGGAGAGATGCATCATGAGGGCAACAGTCAGCTGCTTCCTGTACACAGAGGAGCAGATCTGGAACACAGAGCAGGGAGACGGTTCTCTAGAGGACACGACTAGACTCAGGAACGGATGGATCTTTACTGTCCCGCCCTGAAGAAGACCTTTGGGTCAAAACCGGTCAGCGTTTTCCTCTCTTTGTGAGGTTTTTTTCCTTTAAAGGCAATTTTACTCCACTCTTGGCTCGATTCTGCTGTACCTGCGGTAAACCCAGAGGCTTGTCTTTGTCTCCAGCTGACCTTTATAACTTCTAGAACACCTGGGGTTCACCTGGAGTTTACTATAACTGTGAATCTCTATTGTAATGTTTCTATTTTTGTCTGCTGTGATACATGAAACAGGTTTTTATGTATTTTTATAGTTTTATTTGGAGCCTTTTTAAAGTAGTTTGTGTTTAAAAGTGAATTTGGTGAAAATAGAGTGACAGAAAATTATATTACAAAACATCATTTTGTTCATTTATTCTACATTTATTTCCTATTCTATTCTAATATTCCACTGCTGCTGTCAACCTCACACTTTAAACCATGAAGAACCAGAACCTCTGGTCCACAGGAGGAAAGAGGAGTTTTCTCAAGAGGTTTGAAGGATTTCAGAATCCAACATCTCAGGTTTGGGGTTATTTCGACCCATTTTGTTCCAGAACAAACAGGAGCCTCGTCTTCACCATTAAACTCTAAATGTTGATATGAAACACTTGGACATTTAAGAAGAGATGTAGGAATGGAGAAAACACCCTCAGATCCCAGAGGGTTAACCTGCTGATGAGACTCCTTCATGTTTTGTATCATTTAGCTTGATGATCCAGTTTCTCTGTGAGTCTCGGTTCACCCTGTTGGGACAATAAATCAAGTGTTCTGCCGGCCTGGCACTTCTATCAGCTATTTTACTTTAAGACCCACAAATTAAACTCATTTTCTTCAAAATTGTTGAGTGAAAAGTTCAAGTAAAATGTTCGTCTTCCTGTCTAGAGACCCACCAAAGACAGGACCGAGACCCTGGGCTCCTTGTCTGCCTCGTCTTTCTCTCTCTTCATCTCCTCCAGATCAGGAGTCGGATCGTACAACCCCTTTAACCGAAGCAGACCTGCAACAACACAACCCGCAGGAATTTACACACCCGACAAGTAAAAGTGTAACTTTCTGATTTTTGTCTTTATCAATAAAACTAGTATTGTCACAAAATATTCAGTTTACATGTAAACGAGCTGCCACTCGTATGCCCTGAAGTTGAAACCCAAATGTATGCGGATGACTGTCATTTTTGCACATGATAAAGACAGACATGATGCGGCAGCCAGGGGCTACCTTTATATGCAGCAAAGCTATAAATGGATTCAGTGATCTCACATTTCTCCTACTGTATTACAAGCTGGTCACAAGCTGGAAAAACAACACTTGCTCCCTTAGTAATGCTGTACAAACAAACACTCAAGGCACTGGACAAAAAGCCATCAAGTTATCACTACTATAATTTCATTCAGAGGCAAAACCTCCTAACCTTTGAAAGCTTTGTGTGTCCGATGTTTGTTTAGTGTACAAAGTGATCAATGGTCTGGCTCCTCCTCCTCCATTACAAGAGTTCATCGCACTGCGCTCAGATAATGGCAGGACAACTAGGGTGACCAACAGAGCGCAGATCTTCTGAGTTTGGTAGATCAGCCCTCTCTGTTAGAGCCACCAATTTTTGGAACTCAGTGTCATTATAAGAGAGTGATTTTAAATGTAAGATGAAATCAACCCAATCCTGTACCAATCAACTATAAATGCAAACATTTAATGCATTTTGATCATAATTGTTGTAGTGTTAATGCTTTGAAATCTTATTGTTACTGTTGTTGGGGTCACTGATGTTGTTTTATATGTATTCTCTTGTAATTGTTTTTTTTTATACTGTAGTGTTAACGGTCTTGACAGTGATGTTTTCTGTGTCTCCTGCCCAGGGATGACAGATGTAAATTAGCTTATAGCTAACTCTGGCACAGCTAAGAAGGTGTGCGCTGTCCCTGTCAAATAACAAATAAAATTAAAATAAAATAGACTTGAAGGAATACTTTAGGAAGACATATATTCAAGAGTTAGCCTACATGAAAAGACTGATTCCACTCTCATAAACATGAAGCTACATTTGGTTAGCTCATGCAGCTTAGCTTCAGTGAGCATATCAGCCAACAATTTAAATGTAGTCATTATCTACTCCCCTGACAATGCTAATGGAAACATTTCAGGAACTTCACAGTAAAGCATTTTTCTTGAAGAAGACAACATAAAATGACTTCATGGAGCTCGTATGGTGAAATCCAAGTCTCCAGAAGATCCAGACTGATTTGGAAATATGTTATTTTCACTGTGGCTGCTAAGCTAAAAGCATGAGCTAGACGAGAACATGTGAGCTCTGCATAACTCTGTGTTACCTGCTAGCTGGAGGTTACATCAGACAGACGTTTCATTTTTTGTGTGAGTACTGAGGTAGCAGAGATCAGGAGTGCTTCTTTTCTGTAGTGGCGTGTTCAGGTTTGTGCAACCTCCTCACGTTAATGCTTTTGTCTTGTAAGAGTAAAGACGAGGAAGAGGAGAGTCTGCAGATACCAGCAACATTCAAACAACATTTCTACGTTTATTAGAAACATAAAAACAGGCCACAGCGTCTGAAAACGGTGTACCACAGGGACCTATTTTAGGACCTTCACTTTTTTAAAGTGCGTGCCCTTTATTTTTGATCTTCCTCAAATGAGTTCTGATTGTCCAGCTCTGCTTTATGACAATCTGTCTTCAATCAATCAAATATCTGTTATATATGTAATAATCTCACAGATCCATCAGTCCACCAATCCACGCAAGAGGAGGAAGATGACAAGTGTGCCGAGCTCTTTCCACAGCGTACTATTGGTCGCTGTGAGTCATATACGATCTGGTGAGAGTAAGGACGAGGAAGAGGAGGGTCTACAGATTCCAGCAACATTTAGATCACATTTATTACAAACATATTAATAGAAACATACCTACAGACCTCAGAGGGTTGAAAGCTCATGAACAGACCAGAATAAAGAAGAACAACTTTCCAACTCA
>CM075194.1:482500-497500 GCA_037577475.1 Chaunax sp. Z400 | reverse complement strand
TTTATAAAGAGAAAACTGTGTTCAGGTCTGCGCCGCACGGTTTTATAAATCTGAATATTTTCTGGCGTAAGAACATTCTGAGATCTGTGAGTACGAAATGTTTTAGGATGGAATCTATGCTGAGTTTTGTAAATGAGGCTCCAGGTGTTTCCTCAGGTTCGATGGAGAGCTTTGCATTTCACATTACAGATGCGGGTTGAGTGATGTCTGCGTTAAGTTCTTAAAAGTGTAACGGATCTTTGCTAATCTCTCAGTCAGATGTTCTCTCACTTGGTTCCCAACCCTAAAGCACACTTAGTGTGAAACGTTCGTCAGCCCAAAGAAGTCCAGACGGCTCACAATGTTTCCGGTCTAACAGTTCTGGGATGACTGAAGATTAACTTTTGGAAAAGGTAAGATTCTAAGATTGTTCCTTGGTCTCTCAGAGGACTCTAGTATCTGAAGGAAACGGTCAGCAGTGAACTTAAACTGGTCTAATTCAGTGGAGAACTTAAACTGGTCTAATTCAGTGGTTAATTTAAACTGGTCTAATTCAGTGAACGACCACAGGGTGGCGCAATCTTATTGAGACATTTGCAGATAATTGTCCTGATGAAGGAGCTGAGCCTGTGTTTAAGGAGAGCCTACCTTCTGGGGGGCATTGATGACTCCTATACTGTAGCCGTACTGCAGAGAGCCCAGGACTGCAGTGAACACAGCCAAAGCTAAGGTACCTGTTAGCTGCTGCAGGAGGAAGGTCATCAGTCAGAGAGCATGAAAGACTTTATCAACAACACGTGGATTCATTACTGCTTTTTCTCTCTCATCATAAAAACACTAACACTTCAGCTCAGAGGTTAATGAAACCTTAAAGCTTCAGATGTCAGCAGAATGAAGACCTTTTATTTACTACATATAGAACATATATACACTTCATAAAACACACGAACACAACAAGAAGACTCCTACCTTTCCCGACTCCATGATGGGTCCAGAGTCTCAGGCGGCAGGTTGGTAATGATCAATGAAAGCTGCAGCCTGATCACGTTGTGTCCACACACTGATTTACCCACAAACACATGGACAGTCTGGCCTTTAAACACACATCAGTGACGATAGAAGCAGCAGAGGGAGAGGACCTGATGGGGATTATTGATCAGCATATAGTAAAATACTAAATGTCTATGTGTGCTCAAATTAAAAGTTGTGTGTGTTTTGCCTGATAATGATGTGGAGACCATCTCACCCACTGTTAATGATATACTGGGGGTAGGAGGGGGGTCAAAGTGTGTCAAACACAAACACGTCTACCAAAAAAACAAAAAAACAAGCCACAGCAGGATAACACTCTATTTTCATTTATTTCTCTTTTACAGCTTCTCTTTTACAAAACAAAGAAATCCCCAAACAGGATGTTAGTAATGCTCTTTCAAAATAAAACAAAGATTAAACAATACAGTGGTTTTGTCTTTGTCCTCAGTGTAACGACCAGTTTCCAGTTGGACAAACATGATAGTAATAGTTCCCCATTCACATTCACGCACACACACACACACACACACACACACGCACGCACAGGGAAGATAGTGGTTTCTTCAGCTCGGCTCTTTATTGCTAAAATGTCGGCCTGCTTCCCCAAACAGAGATCAGTGACGAACAGGAAGTGATTATTATGGGATGAGCGTGTCACCAGAAACACGCCCTGTTTCACTACAGTCTGTCTTAATGATGAACCGTATGAAGCCTCTGAGGTCAGGATGTTTCTGTTGTGGTTTAAATGTTGCTGGAATCTGTCGACTCATTGTGTGTAGATTAGTGGGTTTGTGTGTGTTTTTTGTGGGGTTTTTTCTTTTTCATTTGCACAAATAAAATGAAGTGTTTTCTCAAGAGACGTGAAGAACTTAAAAATCAATAGGTTTGGGGTTTTATCATATTCACTTAAATAACATCATCAGTGTGTTAAAACAGTGTAAAGGAGCCAAACAGGCAATAAAATTATTCATCATAACGTCCATTTTTGTTTCGCTTACATCATGCTAGACACTGTACAAACAGGAAGGAGCCACAATCTGAAGAACCAATCAGGGAGGAGCATGATTCAAAAGGACACCGAAGCCTTCAACAATGAGTGTTTTCACATGTAGTCAGGAAAAACATGGCCGACATCAAAAACCGCGTTAAAGGAAACGGAAACATTATCATAGCTTGTCTTCAACTCAAACTCTTCTTCTGCCTGCTGCAAAGTGTCATAACATCGCACTAGTGATGATGTACACTCTGGTTACACACTAGTGATGATGTACACTCTGGTTACACACTAGTGATGATGTACACTCTGGTTACACACTAGTGATGATGTACACTCTGGTTACACACTAGTGATGATGCACACTCTGCTGGTTACACACTAGTGATGATGAACACTCTGGTTACACACTAGTGATGATGAACACTCTGGTTACACACTAGTGATGATGAACACTCTGGTTACACACTAGTGATGATGAACACTCTGGTTACACACTAGTGATGATGAACACTCTGGTTACACACTAGTGATGATGAACACTCTGCTGGTTACACACTAGTGATGATGCACACTCTGCTGGTTACACACTAGTGATGATGTACACTCTGGTTACACACTAGTGATGATGAACACTCTGCTGGTTACACACTAGTGATGATGAACACTCTGGTTACACACTAGTGATGATGGACACTCTGGTTACACACTAGTGATGATGGACACTCTGGTTACACACTAGTGATGATGGACACTCTGGTTACACACTAGTGATGATGGACACTCTGCTGGTTACATAGCGATGCTCCAGGTTCAGACGTCTTTGCGTAACAGATAATGTTCCACTTAACTCACATTAAAGAGATGGAAAATGAACTTTAGATAATGAGTTAAATAGACTGATTAGAGCCATTTAAATAAGAACACATGTAAACACACTCAGAGTTGATTTGATCACATTTAAAGTTCACACACACACACACACACACACACACACACACACACACACACACTGATGTGCTGTACATTTCTTCAGACTCAGCCACAGAACAGAAAGAAACAGAGTGGACCCCCCCGGTAATATTACAGTAGATCTGATGCAGCACCTTCAGAGTTTAAAGAGAGGAAGAGGAGGAGTGTGATGAAGGACAGGACGAGGAAGAACGGACCAGTGATTTTTTTTAAAGGGACATCATCATCTTCATCATTGCATACTGTCACAGAGTCTCATTGCATCTCTGGAGGAAGAGGAAGAGGAGGAGGAGGAAGAGGGGGAGGAGGAGGAGGAGGGGGAGGAGGACGAGGACGAGGAGGGGAGTAAAGGTGAAGGAAAAAATCATTCAGCTTTCACTGCTGACAGTAGAGTTGTCCTCCCTCATGTCTGGATATATTTCAGTTTAAACATCAACCTGTGCAGAATGAGCCACAGATATGGAAGACATGGGCGCCAAAGGACTGATGACATCAGAGGGAGGGCGTGGAGGACTGAGGATGACATCAGAGGGAGGGCGTGGAGGACTGAGACGGGACAGAAGAAGAAAAGCTTACACTGGTCCATACGAGAGGAGACACAGACAGGAAGGGACAGATAGAATATCAGTGGCACCAGTTTCCCAGTTAGGTGATGCTTCAGCCTGAAGCTACGTGTTAGCTACGTGTTAGCTACGTGTTAGCGTCCACCAGATCAGTTCTTTAGTTCACTCCTCGCCATCAGAAGGGTTCATGTGTGAGATCTGTTGAGGGCCGCCTGGCCAGCCAATGGGAGCGTGAGGCAGAAGGACAGTGGGAGGAGCCATCACCAGTTCATCATAGAGTTCCTGTTGAGGGTCATGAAGAAGACTTGGCTGCTTCCTCCTGAACGCACTGATGCAAAGAAGACCTGGAGAGAGAGAGAGAGACAGAGAGACAGAGAGAGAGAGAGACAGAGAGAGAGACAGAGACAGAGAGAGAGAGAGAGACAGAGAGAATATTAATGTTTTATAAAGGTTATAAACACATCTGGTTTCTGAAATGTTATTTTTTATCAATGAAATATATATATACACACACACACACACACACACACACACAAACACACACCACTGTATTTATATATATAACTATTTATATATCACTGTATTTATATACTGACCAACAGTAGAAACACTTTTTTTATGTTTTGTCATCCTGTTCATATTAAATATCAAAGGTAAATTATGGTTCACATCTTTATTCACCCTTTAGCCAAACAGAAAAATAATTTTTGTGCAGATTAGTGGTTTTTGTCTTAGTGTTTACAAGTCAGAAAGTGTGGATGGTGAGACAGAGAACAACAATAGTCACTACCGTGTGTGTCTGCCTCCAGCATTTATCACTACTTTACACCTCCTGAATGGATCAGATGTTATTCTGGACTTGTAGGATGACGTCATTCTTCCTGCAGAGCTGTGACAAGTTGTTCAATGTGTTGCTGGAGCAGGATCTCTCTCTCTCACCTGGTGATCCTGAACGTCACACAGATGCTCTATTGGGTTGAGATCTGGTGAATATGCTGGTCAAGGAAGGACAGCGACATTGTTCTGGTCCAGGTAGGCTACTCCTGACAGACATGAGCCACATGTGGTCTGGCATTGTCCTGCATGAAGGTGATGCCTGGCTGCTGTATCCTGGGAATGACATGTGGACCTAGGACCGGATCTCGGTAACGGATAGCTGTCAGTGTACCGTGGATCTGGACAAGTTCTGACCATCATCCATTAGCAGTGCCCCCCCCCCCCCCCCCCCCCACATCATGACACCACCACCAAACGATCCACTTCCTGGATCTATACGACAGGATAGCGGTCCCCGCGGCGATGATATAAACACCAACGACCACCAGCTGTGTACCAGTTAAATCTGGACTTTCACTAAATGTGATCTCCGTCCACTTTGCAATCAGCCATAACATCTGGAACATCTGTGCTGCAGGTGTCTGCAGAGTTCAGACGGCATTCTAACTGCACATTCATGTACGTTCTTTCAGGAGTTGTGACATCATCAGTTGTTTCATTAGGACGTTAATTAGACCCGGTAAATTATCGCCTTGACCAGGTCTTTTCAATCATGCAGAAAAAAATCTCACCAACATCATGGTTTACTCTGAAATGCACCAATGACTGTTATTTCTATGTTATGACTAAATGATGGTTATTGAGGATTTAACATGTTTTGGTTGTGGGAATTTTAAAAAGTCTATTCAGTGAATCACATGATTGTTTGTTTCAGTAGATTAGAGCTAGTGAATAGAAATTACAGGGTTTTAAAATGATGTGTTTCTACTGTTGCTCAGTATGTCATATACACCTGTTGCTTTTTAGATTTGTCCAATTTTTCTTTCAATTTTTCTTTTTGTGTTTCCATGGCAACACCTTCCACATGTTATTAAGAAAAAAGTGAGGTTTGATTTTGAAGCACATCTTGTAAACTGTATTTGTATTTGTTTATTTATTTGTTTGTTTATAAACAGTGTATTTTCTCTTTGACAAACTGTACATGTCTACCAGGAATGATGGTAAGTAAATAATTTTGGTTGTCATCATCCTGATTTTGATATTTATTTCTAACCGACTGGTTCTGTTCATTCTTTTTCCTGCCATGTTAAATAATCCAAACCACATAAATGGACCAGAAACCCATCAGTCAGCCTGTAGTTTATGATTCTTTATAAATCACATCTGTCATGTTAGTGCATCAGAAAGCCTGTTTAGGAGTCATAAAGCATTATGAATGTATTATAATCAGTCCAAATCTGCAGATAATCAGAGAGATCCAGCTCTCTGAGCTTCTCACCTTGTCGTTACGCTCACAGAGGAACTTCAGCCTCTGAGCTCTCTTGTGCATGAAGACTCCGTCTAGATGACCGGTCTCCACAGAACGGATCTCTATGGCTTTCTCCCCCCAGCCCATAATCTGGTTAGAATGGATATAGGCTGCAAAAAAGGACAAATATGAACAAACATCATCAGAACATCCCATTATGTACTCAGCTGTCATGAGGAGTCATTGCAGTACCTCTGTCTGCCACATGAGGACAGCAGAGAACAAGAAAACAAACACATCCTCATTCCTTTGTCTTCTTCTCTCACTGTCTCACTTCTCCTCTATCGTTCACTATAGTTTTGGTCTTTCTCCCTCCTTCATCCTCATTCTCTCCCTCCTTCATCCTCGTTCTCTCTCTCCTTCATCCTCGTTCTCGCTCTCCTTCATCCTCGTTCTCTCTCTCCTTCAACCACATTGTCTCTCTCCTCATCCTCGTTGTCTCTCTCCTCATCCTCGTTCTCTCTCTCCTCATCCTCGTTCTCTCTCTCCTTCATCCCTGTTCTCTCTCTCCTCATCCTCCTCTCTCAGCAGCTCTGGGAGGCAGATTTCATCAAATGAATTCTAAATTCAATTAATCCTCAAATGAACCCCATAAACTCTCACAGAATTTTAATTTGCGTAGCGACAAACACACTGAGAAGAGCTGCAACACAGATCAGTGAAGTCTTTCATTCTTCACTTCCTGTCTGGTGATTAAAGCCTCTGTGATGATGAACACAAACCATTTACCAACAGAGGTGGGCATCTCTCCCCACTGCAGCACCACGTCCTTGGTGATTCGACCGTAGGTGTTGACGTAGACGCCCTCGTCCTCGTAGCACAGCAGCATCTCCATCCCATCCGTCTTCGGCAGCACCACGATGGCGTGAGGCGTCACCTGGCTCTGGATCTGACACAGATAGGAGCGTTTCAGAGGCTTTAAGTCAATCTGGAAAATAATCTACATTAGATTAAAATATTCCATCATGGGAATGTAATGCAGCCGTTTGGCCATCGGACTGTTCTGTAATCCTCTGGGGAGAAAGTTAGAGGTTCAAATATCAGTGTTCAAACTACAGCAGTAACACACACACACACACATACACACACACACACACACACACACACACACACACACACACACACACACACACACACACACACACACACACACACACATACACATACACACACACACACACATATACACACACACACACACACACACACACACACACATACACACACACACACAGACACACACACACACACACACACATACACACACACACACACAGACACACACATACACACACACACACACATATACACACACACACACACACACACACACACACATACACACACACACACAGACACACACACACACACACACACACACACACACACATACACACACACACACACACAGTACTGCTCTACTACGTTTCTGGTCGACCAACACCAACTAACAAAAACCTGGTCTAAAGTTAATTTGTCTTATATAAAGTTAAAGTTTAGAGGAAAATGAAACAGGATTACTTTAACTACTGATTACATTACATTACTTGAATTTGTGAAGGCCTCATGTTAAACTGTCAGGACTGACAGGAGGCTAAACGCAGATCCTCTGATGAAGATGTTCATAAACCAATATTCTTAAACAACCAAACTCATAAAACAGCCTCTATTATGTAATAAAGTACTTCAGTAATGTAACTGTAATCTGGCCACTTATGCAAACTGAAAAAGTATCTGACAGAAGCACACATCAATCTTTTAGGTCCACGACAGCAAATCAGTCAGTGAGGTAATGAGTGAGGTAATGAGTGAGGTAATTAGTGAGGTAATTAGTGAGGTAATTAGTGAGGTAATTAGTGAGGTAATCAGTGAGGTAATCAGTGAGGTAATTAGTGAGGTAATCAGTGAGGTAATCAGTGAGGTAATTAGTGAGGTAATCCATGGAGAAGAAGCCATGATGCTCTGGACCCTCAGGAGAAGAAAATCAGGAGGAACTGAGAGACTCACATGTGACGGGACGTAGATGTCGTAAGGGTTGCCAGAGTCCACGTCAATGACATGGAAGCCCATGCTGGAGCCATAGATGACCTTTAACCTCTGACCCTCCTCCACTGTGAGATCCACCAGCTGAGGACGGTGCTGCAGCTCAGTGAACGACTGAAAGAGAAGAAGATCAGTGAGCAGGAGAAACAGTGGCATTGGTGAGGACCTCCATCAGGACAGGTGAAGCTTCATGATGGTGCCTCCATACCTTAAAGGCCATGAACTTGTGGTAGGGTTTAGGAGCCCAGGCGTAGATCTCCACTGAGTTCTTCAGAGCAATCACCAGGAACTTAATCCTCTCATATTTCACTGCAAACACCATAAAGACACGCCTTCAGCACAGGTTCAACACGTCATTCAGCTTCAACCACCCCTGAACATGATGTAGTGTCAGCAGACCAATCAGGTATTCCAGTCGTTCCTCTCCCAGTAACACTTTCCAGGTCCTCCTGGAGGATCCTGAGGCGTTCCCAGTCTAGATGAGATCTGTAATCTAGATGAGATCTGTAATCTAGATGAGATCAGTAATCCCTCCAGTGTGTTCAGGGTCTACCTCGGGGTCTCCTCCCTGTTGGGTAGGCTACCAAGAGGATCCTTTGGACGTGAAGGAGCAGCAGCTCTACTCCGAGCTCCTCCCCCTATCTCTAAGTCCAGCCCCCCTACAGAGGAAGATCATTTCAGCCACTGGGATTCACCATTTCATTCTGTCAGTCACTTCCCAGAGATCAGGACCACAGGTGAGGGTTGGAACTAGATCCACTGGTAGATCCAGATCTTTGCCTTCAGACCCAGCTCCTTCGTCTGATACGACGCGATCATTACATCCATCCAGACAGGAAGAAAATACTTCCAAAATAAATACCCCAAAATACTTAAACTCCTTCACTTGAGGCAGCAACTCACCCCCAACCTGGAGGAACAATCCACCGTTTCCTGGAACCACGACGTCTCCTGATCTACAGAGTCTCGTCTCCTCTGATTTTTATCCTGGAGCTAGGAATCATTGACAGACCTCAGCAGGAGGATCTCAGGCAGGAGTCACGCCAACAAAGAGTTAATCAATCAGTGATGCTTTAACAGCAGTTATTAACATCAAGGTAACCAGGTAACCAGGTAACCAGGGCAGAGATGCTGAAGCTGAATGTGGACTCTTGTTTGAGACGTTGTGAGTTGTGTTGCTGATGTTTGTCCAGGTTGTATTGAGACAATTACAGTTACAGATTCTTAGTGGATATGAGAGATCTAATGGTTGACATATGACCAAGTTACAGACTGAACCTCACCTTTTGATCAAAGATATCACCCAGTGGGATAAATATAAAAACACACACACACACACACAGGTCCTTACCAACTTTATAGTGCACGCAGCCCTCCAGATCTCCAACCGTAATCCAGCCCTGTTTCTTCTCCACCTCTGGGTCGTTGTGTAAGATCCTGTTCCTGAGCCAGGACAGGTAGTAGACACGCAACTTATTCTTCTTCCCTGAGGGACAGTTAGACATGTCAGAGCAAGTCTGCTGGAAGGAGGCGATAAAATCTCAGCTGTAAACAACAGCTGACGGATTTCTGACCTCACGACCTTCTTAGAGAGAATAGAAGAAGAATATGTCTGGATTACTGTCATCACTACACACTGTGTCCTTATCAAAGGCCTTCCTCAGATGCATGTGATAAAACACACGTGTTTGACCTACCAGATATGGTGACCAGCACATTGAGCCCCTCCAGCACATCCATCTGCAGGAACCTCCGTCTGGTGATCAGGTTGTAGACTTTTCCTTGTCCACTTCGGTCGAGCAGCATGAGACCATTCTCCGTCCCCACCAGGAGGTTCACACCTGAACAGAGGCAGAGTTAAAACCGAAGACCGACAGAGACGAGCAGAGCCGGTCCAGGACGTCTCCTCTTACCCCACAGCGCCGCACACAGGATCTCAGAGTTGAAGCGTTTCTTGTATTTGCGGATCTCTGGCGTGTCGCTGTGAGGTCTGATGTTGGTCGGGTTGACATTGACCACAGAGATCTTTCTGGCTTCGTTTAGTCTGGCCTGCTCCTGCCTCAGCACCTCATTAGCAAACATAGCTGGGAGGGAAACAGAAGAAAACAGACATCACAGAACTCAACAGCAAACTGGAATCACCACCGCATGGTTGTTTCATCCAGAGCAAACTTCATCACATCATCATCATCACATCACATCATCATCATCACATCATCATCATCATCATCATCATCACATCATCATCATCATCACATCACATCATCATCATCACATCATCATCATCATCACATCACATCATCATCATCACATCATCATCATCATCACATCATCATCATCACATCACATCACATCATCACATCATCATCACATCATCATCACATCACATCATCACATCATCATCACATCACATCATCATCACATCATCATCACATCACATCATCATCATATCATCACATCATCATCACATCACATCATCATCATATCATCACATCATCATCATCACATCATCATCACATCATCACATCATCATCACATCACATCATCATCATATCATCATCACATCATCATCACATCACATCATCATCATCATCACATCATCATCACATCATCATCACATCATCATCACATCATCACATCACATCATCATCATCACATCATCATCATCACATCATCACATCATCATCATCACATCATCATCATCACATCATCATCACATCACATCATCATCACATCATCACATCACATCATCATCATCACATCATCACATCATCATCATCACATCATCACATCATCATCATCACATCATCATCATCACATCATCACATCACATCATCATCATCACATCATCACATCATCATCATCACATCATCATCATCACATCATCATCATCACATCATCACATCATCACATCACATCATCACATCACATCATCACATCACATCATCACATCACATCATCACATCATCACATCATCATCACATCATCACATCACATCATCACATCATCATCATCACATCATCATCATCACATCATCACATCATCACATCATCATCATCACATCATCATCATCACATCATCATCATCACATCATCACATCATCACATCACATCATCACATCATCACATCATCACATCATCACATCACATCATCACATCATCATCATCATCACATCATCACATCACATCATCACATCATCATCACATCATCACATCATCATCACATCATCACATCATCATCATCACATCACATCATCATCATCACATCACATCATCATCATCACATCATCACATCATACATCGTGTTCACAAGACAACGCAAAAGCAAACACCGCCTGCCGCTGCTGTCGCCGTGGCAACATGAAAACATCACCTGCTGTTGACAATGAAGACTCATTTATACTCTATGTACGAAAAGGAGTTTTTATCCATCGACACCAACACACCTCTACACATCTTTACATGACGTTGATGTTAAACAAATCATCCACTAGAGGGCAGCTAAGAGTCAGACGTAGAGGAGGTTGTGATGCTGTATAGTAAATACAAAGGAGAACACTCCTCTGTCTGAGGAACATCTTCTTCATCGTGTCTAACTTGAATAATGGCTACACTGCCCTCAATGACTTCTGGTGGTGCTGCATAGTTTTGTCTGTTTCATCCATAAGCTTTCAGAAAATGTGCACAAATATGTTGAAAATGGACGTCAGGCTCTGTCTGTGTTTTTAACGCTGAGCATAAACAGTTTAAAAATGACTGATGTGTCAATCATTATGATTTACGTACCTGCCGCTGAGTTTTCATCATCGTTTTCACCTGGGGAGGTTTGATAGACACGTGGATCAACGAATGGGGTGAAGGATGCTTTGGACCCGCCCACAAAAAACTGTAAGAGAGACGAACATGTTTGTATCTCATATGTTATTCTTAAGAACGAGTCATTTTTACTGATTTTGGAGATTAAAATATAATTCTCAGATATCTGGGGTGTGTCTGACCTCAGAAATGTCTCCCGGATCCTGCAGGCCGGTGGTGGGTGTGGCTGAGGGAGAGTTGCTCTGCTGGACAAGGTCAGGGAGGTTACCGACGTTACCGTGATTCCCGAAGCCGTTGCTCTCGGTGTGACTGCCTCTCCTCCTCCTCTCCTCTGCCTGAGAAAAAACAAAGGTGTGATGGAGAGAGTTTACAGGAAAGAGAGAGGAGATGAAGGAGCAGAAGGAGTGGGATCCATCCTCACCTCTCTCATCACCAGAGTACCGTCCTTGGAGCTCTTATAAGCTTCTCCCAGAGACTCGTCTGTCAGGCCTCTGTATGACTCGCTGCTGTTCTGCACTGCGGGCCTGAAACACAAAAACACACACCATGATTCACAAACATCCAAAATAAAGACTGGCTCCTGGACCACCAGGAGGTGGAACCACAGCAGAGGGGACCGCTTACATGATGCGGGGGATGTCGCTAACGGCAACAGTCCCATCGTGTCCCACCGTCTCGCCGTCCTCATCGCTGCTGTCGGTGTCCTCACTAGAGGATGAGTAGTCTGTCACCTTCATCACAACAATGATGGAGAGACCAGATGGAAAACAGAAAGAACAGAGTGATGAAGCTTCAGTGATGAAGGGGCGGATTCAGGATCCTTTAACAGTAGGAGAAACATTCTGATGTGTTGCAGTTTGGATTAGGGTTTAATTTAATGAAAAGTGCTGCAGGAGCCCTTCTATTTAAATAAGGGCTCAATCCTGGTCATTTAGGATGGGTGGGCCTGGGTCCATTAGCCCCGCCCACAATACCAGGCCTGATCACCACTATGATAAATGTGTTTGTACCTTGACTGGAGGCCTGCTGCCCTCCTCCACCCTCAGTTCTCTGAGCTCCTTTGCCAACGCACTGAGGTCCTACAGAGAGGAGCAGAAGAGGAGGAGTCATCACTTCTGTCTCCTCAGACCTGAGGAGACCAAACAAGGATGAAGGGAGCAGAGAGGAGTGGGACAAACCATCATAACAGGAGGATTTGGGGCTCTAAAACAAAGGAAGCAGTGCTCATCTGAGGCCACGCCCCCTTAACCTTTATTTAGTGACCACTCAGATCAGCACTAACGACCAATCACCCCCATGCCAACAAGCCCCTGGTTCCTCCCCTCCCTTCCCTCCCAGTTCAACCCAGCTGATGGATCAGAACAAATCATGCAGACGGGGGGTGGGGGTGGGGGATACCATCATCCACGGTGGGCTTACCAGCTCCTCCTGACCAGTAACCATGACAACAGAGAAACAGGAAAAGAGATTCAGAGACTGTTCAGGTGCTTAACAACACACACACACACACACACACACACACACACACACACACACACACACACACACACACACACACACACACACACACACTTGTCATTAAAAGGTCAAATGTCAGTTTAAACAGACTTCATCGTGTGAAGCTCCATCATGCTGGGGAAAGAGGGGCTCTGAGGATGGAAGGATAAAAGAACGAGTCTCAGAGACACTGACCTCATCTATGGCTTTCTTATAGCTCTGAAGAAATGAAGGGAGGAAGAGAGAGAGATAAAGAAGCAGATGAAGAAGAGGCCTGGAGAAGATTCCTACAGGATCAGAGAGACTGAAAGAGACTCACTGCAGGTCTGCTGGGTCGCGCTGATTCACGGCCTTCCTCCTGTTTGGGCTTTGCCTCCTGATTGGCTGCTGGAGGGGAACCTTTCTGCTTGGATTGACCTTAAATAGACATGAAATACATCAGTAGAAGAAGAAAGAAATCTTTAAGGGCAGATGTTTATTATCAGATGTTTAATAACAGATGTTTAATAACAGATGTTTAATATCAGATGTTTATTATCAGATGTTTAATAACAGATATTTAATATCAGATGTTTAATATCAGATATTTATTATCAGATGTTTAATATCAGATGTTTAATATCAGATGTTTAATATCAGATGTTTATTATCAGATGTTCCTACATAGAAGGTTTCACAACGGATTTATCAGGAGGACGTCTGTTCTACTCCAAACTGTTTCACTGAACCTGTCTGATGCTAAACTGTCTCTCTGCCATGTTTGTCAGCAGGAGATCCAGAACAACACAGTATGTGTCTGTGTGTCTGTGTCTGTGTGTCTGTGTGTCTGTGTCTCTGTGTGTCTGTGTCTGTGTGTCTGTGTTTGTGTGTCTGTGTCTGTGTGTCTGTGTTTGTGTGTCTGTGTTTGTGTGTCTGTGTGTCTGTGTCTGTGTCTGTGTTTGTGTGTCTGTGTTTGTGTGTCTGTGTCTGTGTGTCTGTGTGTCTGTGTCTCTGTGTGTCTGTGTGTCTGTGTGTGTGTGTCTGTGTCTGTGTGTGTCTGTCTGTGTGTCTGTGTGTGTGTGTCTGTGTGTCTGTGTGTGTCTGTCTGTGTGTCTGTGTGTGTGTGTCTGTGTGTCTGTATCTGTGTGTCTGTGTGTCTGTGTGTCTGTGTGTCTGTGTTTGTGTGTCTGTGTGTCTGTGTCTGTGTTTGTGTGTCTGTGTGTCTGTGTGTCTGTGTTTGTGTGTCTGTGTCTGTGTGTCTGTGTGTCTGTGTGTCTGTGTTTGTGTGTCTCTGTCTGTGTCTGTGTGTCTGTGTGTCTGTGTGTCTGTGTCTGTGTCTGTGTGTTTGTGTGTCTGTGTGTCTGTGTGTCTGTGTCTGTGTCTGTGTGTTTGTGTGTCTGTGTGTCTGTGTCTGTGTGTCTGTGTCTGTGTCTGTGTGTTTGTGTGTCTGTGTGTCTGTGTGTCTGTGTTTGTGTGTCTGTGTGTGTGTGTCTGTGTCTGTGTGTTTGTGTGTTTGTGTGTCTGTGTGTCTGTGTTTGTGTGTCTGTGTGTCTGTGTGTCTGTGTGTGTGTGTCTGTGTGTCTGTGTGTCTGTGTGTCTGTGTGTCTGTGTGTCTGTGTTTGTGTGTCTGTGTGTCTGTGTCTGTGTTTGTGTGTCTGTGTGTCTGTGTGTCTGTGTTTGTGTGTCTGTGTCTGTGTCTGTGTGTCTGTGTGTCTGTGTGTCTGTGTTTGTGTGTCTGTGTTTGTGTGTCTGTGTGTCTGTGTGTCTGTGTTTGTGTGTCTGTGTGTCTGTGTCTGTGTGTCTGTGTCTGTGTGTCTGTGT
>CM075194.1:460000-480000 GCA_037577475.1 Chaunax sp. Z400 | reverse complement strand
TTCTTCTTCTACAGTATAAAACCAGCACTGATGAAATGTCATTTTAAGACATGTTTCTATTGATATGGTAGTGACAAACATATTTATTCTCCATTTACCTCCTATTTTAATCTACTATTCACTGCGACTGTCAGCCTCACACTTTAAACCATGAAGAAACACAACTATTGATCCTCAGGTTTGGGTCACATGACCTGTTTCCACCTTGGTTTAGGACAAATATTGATGTAAAATTATATTTGGCTGTTATTTAGTATGGAAGAACCTAAAAGGTGAGATGAAGTGGGGATGTAATGAAAATGAACCCGTCTCCAGAGGTGTGGGTATGGTGGGGTTTACCTGCCCCGTATGAGCTGAGAACCAGAACGAGGGCCAAGACCTGCTCCTCCATTAGGGGAGTTCTTCCTGACCAGGGCTGGAGAGATGGACGTGGTCCTCTGGGGGACCTGGACCACAAACACAGAGAGGAGCTCCAGATCATTAGGATTATGACATCATTAAGAAAAAAAGGGGGGGGGGGGGTACAGTAAGATGTCTGATGCTCTCAGGTGTTACATCTGTCCTACAGAGTAATAAGAGTTTAGACTTAAACTTAGTCTCAGCACTAGAGGCAGACGACCATCCAAATGTTTTCATTGGTTAAATCTGGACAGATGAGTCGTTTTACTAACGATTGTTGTCAGCAGATACTGAAATAATCCATCAGAAAACAAGAACCACTCCCTCCTAGAATTTAGGTTCAGTTTGATTATTTCCAGATATATTGATCACTTACATCCAGCTGAATGTAAATATTTATAAAGCTGTAGAGAAACAGATCTAATAAAAACCAGAAACCTTCTCGTTGGACGTCTCTGACCTTGGGTGGGATGTCCTCCTCTCTTAGCCAGGCCGTCCTGTCCCGATCTCTGTCTCTGTCCCGTTCCTCCCTGCCTGTGATTCGCAGCGGGGGTCCGGGGGTGTCAGAAGTGGGGTCAGAGTTCTGTCGGGGCATCTCGGGCCTGGGGGAGTCCACACTGACCCCCTCACTCAGAGCTGAACTCGTCTGGTCCTGCAGAGACTGAGAGCCGGACATGGAGCCTGAGTGGGTCTTCACAGGAACCAGGTGAGCCATCTGGAGGAGAGAATGATGGTAGGAGGGAGAAGGTAGGAAGGATGGATGGAAAGAGAGAGAGAGGGAGCCAGTTGGAAAGAAAAAGAGGAACAAAGTGATGGATGGAGATGAAGAAAAACAGAAAGGGAAAAACATGAGAGATGAAAGATTCAGACTTAAAAGAGTTCATGGAGCGAAGATGATTCATGGTGACCAGGAAACACACACACACCTGAGGCTGGATGGAGCGGTGGATGGGGGGGGGGTGGGCGGGCTGCATGCCACCGCTGCTGAAGGACTCGGAGCGGGGGGGGGGGGAGGGGTCAGAGACGTGGTTTGACGCTTCGTGCTGCGGCGCTGAGGAGTTCTGTCTGTTCAGCTTAGATCGCTCCTCCACCTGGGACAGGTCACACACTACTGTCACTGCCCAGCACAACCAATCAGCACGCTCCACCTGATAAGCAGCCCCACAATCCACCAGGGATATTCTACAGCATAGAGACCATCCAGGTCTGTAGGGGGGGCTAGTGAGCTAGTCCAGAATGAACGAGGCTCTAAGGAGCTGAAGCCATAAAATTAAACGTTTATGGGGAAAAAAAAATTCTGCCAACTTTCATCATGTTTTGGATATAATGGTATAAAAATAACTTTTTTTAAATTTTAGCCGCTTAGCTCCATTCACTCCCGTTCATGTAGGACTCCGTCAACAGCGCCCTCTGGGGGAACTGCAGCTGATTTTGGTACAGTGGAATTAATAGGCTGTACTTTCACATCTCTCAGTTTAAGGTTTTCCTGTTGTAACCTGTCCTGAAACGGTTCCAGACTTCCACAGGTCGGATGAGCCAACATAAACACTATGCTCTTGTTTGTCTGCAGCTGAGGGGTAAGAATGTCTTTAGCACCAGAGGCTACATATGAAGGCCATGTGAACATTTACCAAAACATGTAAAGACATCAAGTTTAGACGCGTCTTTTTAGGTGAACGACTCATTTCTGAGAGTTTCCAAGTCAACCTGGAGCCTGTTGATGGATCTGTGATGGTCCATCACAGCAGCAGTGTGATCTAGTGTGATCTAGTCTAATCTAGTGTGATCTAGTCTAATCTAGTGTGATCTAGTCTAATCTAGTGTGATCTAGTGTGATCTAGTCTAATCTAGTGTGATCTAGTCTAATCTAGTGTGATCTAGTCTAATCTAGTCTAATCTAGTGTGATCTAGTGTGATCTAGTCTAATCTAGTGTGATCTAGTGTGATCTAGTCTAATCTAGTGTGATCTAGTCTAATCTAGTGTGATCTAGTCTAATCTAGTATGATCTAGTGTGATCTAGTCTGATCTAGTGTGATCTAGTCTGATCTAGTCTAATCTAGTGTGATCTAGTCTAATCCAGTGTGATCTAGTCTAATCTAGTCTGATCTAGTGTGATCTAGTCTGATCTAGTCTGATCTAGTCTGATCTAGTGTGATCTAGAGTAATCTAGTGTAATCTAGTGTGATCTAGTGTAATCTAGTCTGATCTATTGTAATCTAGTGTGATCTAGTGTAATCTAGTCTGATCTAGTGTAATCTAGTGTGATCTAGTGTAATCTAGTGTGATCTAGTGTAATCTAGTCTGATCTAGTGTAATCTAGTGTGATCTAGTGTAATCTAGTGTGATCTAGTGTGATCTAGTGTGATCTAGTGTAATCTAGTGTGATCTAGTGTAATCTAGTGTGATCTAGTGTGATCTAGTCTAATCTAGTATGATCTAGTGTGATCTAGTCTGATCTAGTGTAATCTAGTCTGATCTAGTGTGATCTAGTGTAATCTAGTCTGATCTAGTGTGATCTAGTGTGATCTAGTCTAATCTAGTGTGATCTAGTGTAATCTAGTGTGATCTAGTGTGATCTAGTGTAATCTAGTGTGATCTAGTCTAATCTCGTATGATCTAGTGTGATCTAGTGTGATCTAGTGTGATCTAGTCTGATCTAGTGTAATCTAGTGTAATCTAGTGTGATCTAGTGTAATCTAGTGTGATCTAGTGTGATCTAGTGTGATCTAGTGTAATCTAGTGTGATCTAGTCTAATCTAGTATGATCTAGTGTGATCTAGTGTGATCTAGTCTGATCTAGTCTGATCTAGTGTAATCTAGTGTAATCTAGTGTGATCTAGTGTGATCTAGTGTAATCTAGTGTAATCTAGTGTGATCGTAACGCTGAGCTCACTTTGCTTAACACAGGGTCATTTATTCAACAGGTAAATGTGAAAAGGTAATTCTTTATCCTGAAGGAGAACTTTTTATGTGAAAAGACTTTTTAACATCTGGGGACAGTTTCCTCCTGCTAACTTTCTAGGTAACATTATTTCTGTTTTTTTTTTATCACCATCAGCTCCTCCCATTTACAGGTTTGGCTGCAATGATAATTATGAATACAGGAAAAGTTAGATTTAAACATTTGCCACACTTATGAGACACAATAGAACCGACTTAAATGCATGATGAACAAGCAGGCTATCTTATAAATTACGTAATGTTATTTTAACGTTTAACATTAAATATTTTCCCAAGGTTGTCAGGTCTAATCTTATCTGCGTGATTTAATGTCAAAATGCAAAGAGGCTGGCAGGTCTGAGTCCAGCCATGAGGACATAAAGGCCTGAATGACCATAGAGGTGTTATTAAATCACAGCTGTTAGGAAGACAACTGCGTGATTTATTAAGTTAATTTGACGCCGTTTTGACCCAATTTTTTAGCTGCACAACTTCTTTTAAAGTCGAATTCCAGGTTCATCAGGTGTTGTTTGTCGTCCAGTCTAAAAGGGGCAGTGAGGAGCAATCATAACCCAATCAGCTGCTCCCAGCTGGCCACTTAAAACTTCTAGTCTCATACAGTTGAAACAGAGTCGATTCCCCAAAACTCTAACTGTGACCCACAAAGTCTCAAACATAGAGTCTGAAAAATGACAACAATGTCCATCTAGCCAGTAAAACGTAGTTAGCTTAGCTCCAGTTCTCAGCTAACTGAAACAGCTAACTTCCTCACCAGCAGAGAGTCCGTTTACCCCACATGATGCAGAGATGATGAAGGCAGCACCATCACCTCACAGTGAACCTCGGCTAGCAAACAAAGCTGCCCCAGAGGAGCTTTAAACCAATCTTTACTGACCACGGTCAGACCGCTCCTCATTATGAGCTGTAAATACACCACATTTCTAAAGTCCTGCCGCGGCTTCCAGCTTTAGTGTTTGGTGGTTCTCAGTGCCAACAAACATCTGAGGAGTTATGAGGTAGAAGGCTCCTCTATCCAGTGTAATCTGATTATCAGATCATCTGATGTGTGGTGACAGAAGCCAAAATCACACTCTAAACTATCTGCTCAACGATTGGTTGAGGGTTGAGTCATGACTCAGCAGGACGTACTGCCCACAGGTCCCTGGTAAACATACAAAGAGAACTATCCTCTGTAATCACATATGCTCATAATCCATAGCTCATAATCCAGCAGGATTATGACAGATTATAACCTGGATCAGAACGACAACGGCAGAGTGACGCTACACCGAGGAAACTATGAGACGTGAGATCTGGAGCAGCACAAAGCAGTTAGTCATTGGTCAATGAAGAAGATGAAGAACCAATGGAAGAGAAACATTCAGGGGAAGCTTTGCTCTGATGGGATTTAATCTGTGGAAGCATCAGCAGCATCATCATCATCATCATCATCATCACCTTTAAGAAGAAGGTTAGAAAAGAAAAACCTTTTGGCTGCTCATCCAGAGTTGACCTCCTGCGAACCACCAAAAGCTCTTTCTGCTACAGCAGAGACTCTACGAGGCCAAACATCAGTTAGTTCGTTGTGGCTAATTCTATGCCACGGAGACGTTTACAGGTTGCATCATTTCAACGCATACATTTTTTATTCTAAAGGGAGATGAGGGTCAAACAATCAAAACTGAAAGCAGTCGCTGTAGAAGATGGAAAAATCCCAACTTCTACCAATGCAGGAAACTGTAACGGTGTTCAAATACTGGTGGGTGACAAACAGGAAGTTTCACCAAATGACTCTATTTGAAATGAATGAATTATTGTTGAAGGTTCAAATACAGAGGGATGACAGTACGAGTTCTGTCAAACCTCACAAAACCATAAAAATCTGAAGTAGGAATAAAATAAATGTCACAAATACCAGCAGTTTTCAGGTGTGTCAACGCCGTGTGAAAAGGCTTTTCTTTTTCATCATTACATCATCATTACAACATCCCTGCAGCGCTCAGGTTTTGGTTGCGTAGTGACGGCAGGCGTGTTTTAAGATGCAACATGTAAACGTTAAGGAAGGAGAGCAGATGTATTTTAGTTTGAAGGGTCCCACCACCATGTGACCAGCACCATAACTGACTGGTTAACTGACCTACAGAGGCTGGGATGGCATGAGATGGGTGGGTTCCTGATGACAGCGGTATGTGTGGGAGGGGCTTGCCATGGTGCTTTGTGGTGATTGGGTGACAAAGTGGCTCACAGTGTGGGGGATGGGACAGTTCTGTTCTCTAACTACTGATGGATGAGAGACTGTCCCTGAAGGTCACCTCTGCTCTGGATCCCAGCGGAGAATATTTTCAGTATAAAATGAGAGAAAACTGAAGCTACATCAAATATATAAAAATCTAAATTAATGATGGATTAATGTATATTTAGATATGTTTAATGTGTTTGTGTGTGTAAGTTATACTTCTGTCGTTGTGAGAATTAATTTGATTTTCAAGGTTCTATCTTCTTCCGAAAAGTGGTGCACAGCGCAGCACACCGAGCGCCCATCTGTCCACCAATGGGATTCAGAGACTCCACCCTCATGGACATTTGACGTCACCTCTAGCGGCACCTCAGGATTTATCAGGAGGACGTCTGTTCTAATCCAGACTGTTTCACTGTATGAACCTGGACTGTGTGGGACCTTTAAGATGTGTAGAAGAACACAGAACATTCATTAACATTAGATCCTGTCAGCGTGTCTGAGATTTAAATCAGACAGAGGATTGGGAGATGGTGGAGGCAGAGGGTCCACCAGAACCACATACCTGTCCCTAAGTGAAGACCAGTGATGCTGGTTAAATAGCAATGCTCCAGATGAGACACACCTGGCTTTTGGTTTAATTCATGTTATGTCCACAACACAATAATTAAGAGACTAGATAAAACTCCTTTGTGTCTGTGTCTTCCTTTACGCCCATAATATGCGCTGTTTAAGGCACAAGAAATAGGCTGGGAGGTCAGTATGTACAAGTATGTGTTATGTTTAAGGTCTGGGAAATGCATTATTTCATTCACAAATACAGAAGTATAAAAATGTGGGCTTTGGAGAATCTAGCACGCCCCATTTCTGGTGCAGATCTGGGTCTGGGATCCAAAGGGAGAGCCATGTGGGGAGGAGCGACAGGTAGAGGCAGGTGGGATGAGGAGGGAAATGGAGGGATAGTTGGTGGAGAGGACATGGACAGGTGGAGACGACCCATGGGTGATGTTAGGCATGAGATTGTCAGACAAGATTGGAGGGGACAAGGAGCTGGGGGACCACGAGTCTGAGGGGGAGCAAGAGGGTGAGCTTCGTGGAGAGCTGCGAGGAGAAAGGCCCATCCAAGAAGCTGGGGCAGTTGGAGAGCTGGACAAGCATTTGAAGGAGTGACCGCTGTGTTCTTTGAGGATATCTGCTGGGGGAGAGGAACTGAGGTCGGACATAGAGGAGCTACCTCGTCTTGCTTTATTGAAAGCTGGGAAAAGATTGTTATCAGGTACCTGCAGAAAATTGGGAAACGAGTTTCTTTGTCTAGACAGAGTGGAGTGGAGAGCGTTTTCACAGAGGGATTGAGACAGGGGATTGATTGGGTCAAATGCTGTGACCTCCCAGTCCGAGGCCACCATAAGGTTCTCGTGGCTGACGGCTTGCCTCATCCCTTTCTGCCACCCTCCCAGATACTCCAGGTCTATATCTACATCTATTCTACGGTTAGGTGAGTGCAACTTGAAGCGAGGATGTTCACTAACCAGTTTGAGTGCAGGGATGGAGGCGGGGTTAGATCCAGACTGGGGTTTCTGAACCTGTCTTGGGGCATGGAGGGCTACCTGAGTCGGGACAGAGAGAGGCCTGTCTCTGGACTTTTCTCTCTGATTACTGGGCCCCAGAGGATAAGGGTGGGGTACTGGATTAAGGTTGCCTTGACTAGAAGGTTCTTTACATCTCTTACTGGGTCCCATACTAGGCCCTTGTCCAGCAGCCTGTTCTCTGATGGGCCCCGGGCTGCGGCCCCTCTGACAACATTTCTGAGCCCTAAACTCTCTGACTTGCTGACTTATCTCCTGCTTCAGACCTGGATCTAGAGGTTCTCCGAGGTCCAGTGGAAGATGGATAGGGGGGAGGTGGGTGGAGAGGAGCTGGGCACCATGGGATGGGGTTCGCCTTGGGGCCCGAGCTCTGCATTCGCCATGCGAGCCAGAGGATGAAGCTGGTTGGTTGAATGACTGGTGATGTCGTAGTTGGGAGTGGGGTGGGTTAGCATGCTGCTGCATCGGGACCTGGGAGTCACAGGAGGGTAATGATAATAGTAAAAATAATAAAGTTAATTTGTATAAAACATACAACAAAATATATATATGCAACAAATCAAAGCTGACATCACATCACGATTATCAAAGTTTAGAATCTTAAAACGAGATCTCCCGACTTCTATCATAGGACTGCTGCTTCTAGAAAGACCTGCTGGAACAGAAACCAACGACACAGGAAGCCACTGGGGGGGGGGGGGGGGGGGGGGCAGCTGGTTACTGGGATTCATGCATATATATAATGCACTACTTTCACTTCTTGAAGAATAACTCGTCACGTTTCCACGTCTTTGTGGACCATGCTCAGTGTGCTGTACCTCTTTGGCCCAGGCAGGCTTGTCGTTAGGATTGATGATGTCTTTGTAGTGGTACAGCTGTTTCTTCTCTGCTTGTCTTCCCTCCTGCTGCTGCTGCTGTAGAGATACCAGGTAGGCTCTCTCCTGCTGGAGCTGCCTCTGCAGACGCTCCGCCTGCCGCTGCTCCTCTACCTGCTTACGTTTGTACTCCTGGAGGAGGAGAGGAGAGGAGGTGTGACAGGAGGGACAGACGGGCCTGTTTCTAAGGCGAGTCGTGTTTTTCAGAAATCATGCAAAACAGAACTGGATGACCACAAGTACTGACAGCTGGAAACACAGTAAGGCTGATAAATGAGACTGAAGGAGGAAATAGTGACAGAAGGCTTTAGCAAAGAAGGGGGGAGGGGAATGTCAGAGGGTGGAGGCAAGTGGGAGGGAAGGGGGAGAGGTTCCGGGTCTCAACACATCTGGTTTTGGTCATTGCTGTGGCCTTTGGACTTCACTAGGATGGATCTCAAAGGGTTTCCTGCATCTGATTTAGGCCCATATCAGAATTAAAGATCAGATTGATTAGAGCTGCTCACACATTCATGAATGCGTCAGATTCTACAGAATCTGAGAGAAACTAAACCTCTGTAAAATAAAATAAATAAATAAAATATTCACGTCTGAATTTTTCTGACATTCTATGCTCGGAGCTGATTAACAGATTTGGTTCAGCCTCTGGGGAACCCGCTGAGATCCGAGATCCAGCCCATCAGTGACCTGAACAAATCCAACAGAAGCTTGTTTTTGCTCCTAACAGGTTGGACCGTCTCAGGTACCACTCAGGTCATGCAGCGGGACAGGGGGGCCACACAGCACAGATGGGGGCCCACTGGGAGCCGTGGTTACCAGCAGTAAGGCCTGCTCCTGTAGCAGCTGCTGCTGGAGGATCTCTAACTGCCTCTGCTCCTCCTCCAGCTGTCTACGGATATACTCCTGAGACAGAAACCATCCAGACAGACAGAGAGGAGAGACAGAAGGTTATCTGAGGAGGAGACGTGAAGGAGGAGTCCTCCAACTACTCTAATGTGTTGTAAAAGAAAAGGAGGTGTGAATAGATCTGAACAGGAGGAGACAGAAAACAGACAGGAGAGCAGCTGTGAGTTCAGAGACGACAGACAGCAGAACACATGAAGAAGAATTATGTCACATAAACAGTAAGTACAGCTTTATAAATGAAACATGACAAAACATTAAAATGTCTGAAACTAAAATGTAAAAACAGCCTCTGAGGTGATTTGAGGAGGCGTCTCCATGAAAACAGAGAAGGTTTGAGGGTGGAGGAGAGACTCTGGATGGAGCTACTCCTCCGGCTCCTTCCTGTCTGCAGACACTACTGTACTACATTTAACAGGAAGTGTATGAACCTGCTCTCGCTCTGCGTGCCTCCTCTCCTCCTCTCGACGGAGCTGCTCCATTTCCTCGTAGCGCCTCCTCTGTTCCCTCTCATGCTGTTTCCTCAGCTCTCGCTCCCTCTGCTGCTGCTGCAAGAAGATCAGCATCACAACCAACAAATGACGAGAGCAGCTCCCACACAGACGCCGTGTGGTCATGTGACCATGTGACCATTTGACCATGTGACAGCTCTCATGCTCACCTCCTCCAGCCGCCTCCTCTGCTCCTTTTGCTCCTCGATGCGTTTCTGTCTCTCCGCCAACAGTAGGCGCTTGTGCTCCTCATTCTGCTGCTGCTCCAGCTGCTGCCGCCGCTGTGCTTCTGAGCGCTCCTTATTGGCCAGCTGGAGGCGCAAGAAGTCCCGCCTCAGGGTTGACTCGCCTGGGATGTTGATGATGGAGCTAGGAACGGACCGGACCCCAACGGTTTTGGGTTAGTGAAGAGACGTCGTATGTGTTGATATTTGTGTATCGGTGAAAACACTGACCTCGGTTCTCCCATGTCTCGGTCTTCATCCTCCTCTTCGCTGCCGCTGTACTCGTACTCTGTCTCATCTGATGGAACATGGAGATAAAAAAACAACGTGAGTGAAGATTCTGGCATTCCCACATCCTTCCACCATCTTTCTTTTCAATGCTTTGGAGACTTTAATAGTGATTTAAAGTGGACAGCATGTGTTTGACTGAATATAAAGCCTCAGATAGTTTCATCATTTAATTTATCTTTCACATTTTATTTTTACATAATTAATGTTTTTAATCAATATCTATTCAAAGTATTTAGATTCTGTGATACTACTCTATATGTTGTTATTGTTACTGTTACAAATACATCATAAACCATGATGTATTTGGGAGAAGGGTGCAGACACACACAAAACTGTCTTTCTTTTGGTCACATCCGTCTAAACATGGACATGTTACCATGGAAACCGGGCGACCTGCTGTTGACAGACATATGGTCCATTTAAATGTGTTCAAACAGTTCTGATGTTACTGTAACACCCTGGCTCCTCACCCCTCTCTCCTCTCTTCTTCTTGGTGCGGTCGATGTGGTCCTTCAGCTGGATGCGGACCTGCCTCTCGTTGGGCAGGTCTCTGATGAACGGGTGTTTGATCAGCTGATCGGTGCTGGGTCTCTGGCTGTGACTCTTCACCAGACAGCTCTCGATGAACGATTGGAACTTCTTGGACCTGAAACCAAACACTCTGAGTTACTGAGTATCCTGACCCTGAAGCTGTGGATCATCCGTATCAGAGAAACACACTCACCACTTCTTTGACTTGAGTCTTGGGGTGGGGTTACGTGGGATCAGGAAGAGGGCTCTCATTGGGTGCATGTCACACAGAGCTAAAGACACACGGCTGCGTTAGGTGATGTTTGTAGCTAATTATCAGAGCCATTAGAATAATCATGGCATACAGTCAAAGCCGACTGGAGGTAGTCGTCACCTGATCAATACATGCTGCCAATACTGGTAACGATCTGGTTTTTACACACTTCCTCTGTTGGTCCATCCTTCTCACAAACAGCAGTAAATATTCATGTATTCAGACCAAACTTAACTCATCTGCTGGACAAAGATCAAGTTTTTCTCTTCAACCTTTCAGTGTTGTTGTTGTTGTTCTACTGCTTTTCCACAGATATCAGGGTTTTTATTTATCATCTGATGCTTACAGTCAGAGACTAGAGGATTTGTTTCTGGGGACACTGACTTTAGACCCCTACAGAGCATACAGTATGTAAATACCTGACAGATAAGATACTGCGCGCTGGCTTTGAATGGCAGTCGTGTTCAGCTGAGAATAAACACATGTTGACATCTTCATTAATTTGTCTCAATCGATATTTGTTCAACTAGTGAAGCAGAATCTGAAACGAGACCTGAGCAACAAAAATAATCTTCTGCCCAGTGCTAAGCATAGCTTAGCATAAAGGGGGGGAGGAGTTAGCCTTGGTGTGTCCAAAGGTAACACAACCATGATGAGAGGGTACGTACGTGGTGCTCCTTCAGCCATCTCTATCGCTGTGATCCCCAGTGACCATAAATCACTCTGTAACGACAGACACACAGCGTTCAATCGCCAATCAATCGCAGATCAATCACACGTCTCCAGCAGATGACAGACTGGTGAAGCACCTTGAAGTCGTACGTGGCGTCAGGGTTCTCGTCGCAGGCGATGACCTCTGGTGCCATCCAATATGGCGTACCGATGAATGTGTTCCTCCTTCCTACGGTTCTGTCCAACTGGGCCGAAACTCCAAAGTCCACTACAGAACAGGGACCACAGAAACCTTCAGGATGTGGTTTTTATGAGTGTATGAGCTCCTGGATCCAATAATAAACAGGAATGAATGACTAAATCTGTCCAGTTCACACACACACACACGCCTCACAGCCATCTGATACCTCCTCCTGCCCTCCCCATCCTAAAGCTGTGTGGTCAGGTGGGGTAGGATGACAGACTGACCTAGTTTGACCTCAGCGTTCTCCGTCAGCAGGACGTTCTGACCCTTGATGTCTCGGTGGATGACCTTATGCTGATGGAGGTGAGTCAGACCCTGCAGACAGAGACACAGTGAAGACGCATCATCACGAATATGAATGAAGGAGGACGAGTGGAGCTGACCTCTGACCTCTTCCTTACAAACAACACTTTATACACCAGAAGACGTACCGTCGTCACTATCAGTAGTAGTTTCAGTTGTCTACTAGTAAACAGCAGTATTTCTACATCAATAGTTGTAGCAGATAGCAGCATCTGAACTTCATTATCTCCACCATAGTCATGAAGAGGGACACACTATGTCACCTCCCTTCAGTCAACATGGACACACCTGGTATTACTGGTTATCACTTCAAACATAGATTACATCAGAGATGTCTGAGCATCTCAGAACCAGGACTGTCATTTACACTACATGGTTCTAGTGACCCAATTCAGATTTTTTCCACCCATGTGGCACAGATCGGATAGGAATCATTAACATGTAAGCAGGAACGAAGCACATGGAATCAGGCCTCATTCATATGTGGAAATAAATCTGATATGATTCGGATATGTCATCTAAGCGGACAGATCGGATTTTACCTGGCAATGTGAGTCATACGTCATTGAAAATGCGATGGTGGGGAATGGCTTAAACATAAGTGGACACAGACAGAGACATCCGTAGGCACAGGTCTGTCTTCTCACCGGTGCACCACCTCTAAAAATAATTTAGAAAGCAATAGCTTGGATAATTCGCCCTATGTCACACTCATCTGCGTCCACTGTAAATAGCGCAGGTTATAGCGTTTAGCGAACATCTAAAATCTAACCGATGATGAACTTCTAACCGACATGATGAACTTCTAACTGACATAATTAACTTCTAACTGACATGATGAACTTCTAACGATATGATGAACAGTTATCTGCGGTGTGTTGGAGGACTCGCCCTGAGCATTGTAAACTGGAGACACCAGATAATCCAGACCAGATGTGACAGGATGATTTCAAAAGAAGATTCAATGAAATGCACAAACAGACATCAAACAGCTGACCTGAACTCTGACATTATTACATTAAATCAGACACATTCACTGCCTTCAGATGATCTATTTCAAAGTGTAAGGTTTTTTCCTTTAATAAAGATTTTTTCCTTTAATAAAGTATACTTACACTTTACACTATAATTTAATTCAGAACACAGGTAACCTTATTCTATCTGACGGATGTGTTCATGAAGTCTCTACAGGTTCACCTTCAGGCTGTATAACAGGAGCTGGATCCAGACCCGTCTGATCCGCCTGCAGACACGACATTTTAACTCCAACACTCACTATTATTACTCCATACACTCAACTAGAAAACACTCAGAGGGCGTATCCCTCCGCCAACGCCGTCATCACTCAAATTTGACCAATCAGAAAAGAGCTTGAAAATCCTGGAACAATCATTTATCAGGCAGCCTCTGAAGGAGGAAGTGGGCGTGGTGCTGAGTGTGCACAATACATACACTCCACTGTGTATCACCAATAGCTGTATCATTACACCCAGGTCATAGCACACACTACGGTGATGTCACCATGATGATGTCACTTTTCTGGGATCTACCTCATTGTCAAATGAATTAACCCCACCTGATTGGTTGACCCTGTAATGCTCCTCCGACATCAGGAATCCTGTGTTTATCATTAGTAGTTAATGAGTCATCAACATAAATGTGATTTTCCATAATGGAGGATCTGGATCGGTTTCTGGTCTACAAAGAACTTCTTACCTTCACAGATCCATAAATCCATTAATGACTCTGAATCTGCATTATCTCAGCTACCTATAGGGGGCAGTGCCAGGTCTCTACCCCTCTGTGGAGGGGGTCAGTATGTACTGGGTCACAGTAACATAGAGGTTTAATCTGACAGATCTGGATCAGGACCCACATCTGGATCCACATAGTGAAGGAACATCAGGAGTCATCCTTGTCTGGGTGTTTATTATTATTTTTAATGATATTGGTCAAATGTTAAAAAGGTCCTGAGATTCAAACCAACACAAAATGTATCAAAAACAACTTTCACACACAAACAAACAAACAAACAATCATAAATCACATGACCTCCTCCAACCCTCATCAGCGGAGGCACTGATCCTGAATCAGACGTACTTTGATAGTTTCAGGTTTTACTTTCTATGAATCCTGTCTGACACCAGATGAGTGAACCTCCTCCTGCGGGACATCCCGGACTCACCCTGAGAATCTCTCGGCAGATGTACGCCGTCCACTCCTCCTTCAGGGAGTTCCCCTTGGTGTTCTTGATCAGGTCTGTCACTGATCCGGCTCCACAGAACTCCATGACCAGCTGCAAACACACCACAGAAGAGACTGAAGCTGATCTACGATCTGTTCCAACAAATCAGTCATGAAGCAGGAGGTAGTAAACAATCCTGCTTTGTCCTAATCACCACAAACTATTCTAATATATTGTTATAGAATTTATATTAATGGTAAAAATTTGATGATGTAATCAGGCTCATATTGATCATGTGTTCATTTGATAGACAGGTACTAGATTACTGTATAAACTGTAGTGTCATATATGTTGTTTGTATAGAAGCTGTGCCATGTGACACCAGTGTGGATAAAATACGTCCTATTTATTTATCTTTGACAGTAACATGTTTTGTTCCTGTCAACAACACTATTTGAAATGAAAACATTGAAATGACTGTTTTCTTTGATATGATGAAAGATCATTAACTGCTCCATAATTAAATCACTGGTGTTCTCTAGCACCACTTAGTGGACTGTGTAGAACACCTGAGATCCAGAGCGACAGGTGAGACTGCGGCTGCTGCACGTCCTGATGGGCGTGGCAATGCGAGGACCGCCTCTACGCGGCTTCAGTTTAGTTTGTTAGCTGATGTCTGAGTTGTAATTGGTCGGTTTCATATTACTGTGTTTTTTTGGAGCCTTTTGAAAATGAGGTGAGACAAAACAAGATGTTTATCCTGACAGTAACACCACAGAAACTACGACAGCTCAGTGGGGTCATTTTATCCATCCCTCCTCTCCTCTCCCCTCCTCTCCTCTCCCCTCCTCTCCCCTCCTCTCCTCTCCCCTCCTCTCCTCTCCCCTCCTCTCCCCTTCTCTCCTCTCCTCTCCCAGAATGCTGCAGCATCAGAGCAGACAGAGCTCCTTTAGATCCTGTTAACACATGATTTATAGCAGCAGAAGAAGAAGAACCATTCATATGCTTTATATCGTAAGAACTCGCCTACAGACACTGCTGTCTCTCTCTCTCTCACACACACACACACACACACACACACACACACACACACACACACACACACACACACGCGCGCACACACACACACACGCACACACACACACACACATACCCATAGCTGGTCATCGATGCCCGGAGGGTTCTTCTTGACGAAGGCGCCGTAGAAGGTGGCGATGTTCCGGTGGTGACTGTACTTCTTCAGCATGTTAATTTCTGCTTTAATCTCTTCTTCCTCATCCTATCACAGAAGATGAAAACGATCAAAAACGACTTCAAACATCTGAACAGGACGGCGATAGGAGAGCATGTCTGATGCTGGGATCCTGACTACTACAGTACAAGTATACAGTATTACAGTAGAAATACTGGAATCAACCAATAAACACTTTAAAAAATAGACGAGGAAAAAAATGACATTAAAATTAAATTAGAGTCGTCATAGTAGTAATAGTTAGTAGTAGTAGTAGTAGTACTAGTCATAGAAGTTAGTAGTAGTAGTACTAGTAGTAGTAGTTAGTAGTAGTAGTAATAATAGTAGTTAGTAGTAGTAGTAGTACTAGTAGTTAGTAGTAGTAGTAATAATAGTAGTAGTAGTAGTACTAGTCGTAGTAGTACTAGTCATAGTAGTTAGTAGTAGTAGCAGTACTAGTACTAGTAGTAGCCGTACCAATCATAGTAGTAGTACTAGTCATAGTAGTTAGTTAGTATTAGCAGTAGTACTAGCCATAGTAGTTAGTAGTAGTAGTACTAGTAGTAGTACTAGTAGTAGCCGTACCAATCATAGTAGTAGTACTAGTACTAGTAGTTAGTAGTAGTAGTAATAGTAGTAGATCCAGTTTCCTGTTGAGGGTCTCATCTGCCAAAAACACCTGAACATGAATGGACCAATCAGAGCAGAGCAGTAATCGGATTGGAGGTCTAATCAGCCAATCAGCATCAGCTGTGTGTAACTGTATCTGGTCCTGAAAATGCCGACTCATTGAGGTAGACAGAGAGAAAGCCCCTAAAGCAGCACTGGAACCAGAGCCTGATCCAAACCCTGTAGGTGGTCTTGTTAAAATGAGACACCGTCAGCATCCTAAGAAGCTGCTGAACATGTAGATCTATCATTTGTATGGATCAAGTTCAAAATGTCAACATGACAGCAGAGAGAAAACTGCTACTGTCTGCTTTCCTCCACTATTTTCAGCTCAAAGTTCAAATGGGAGCTGATGAGGCAGTTGGTTGGACTTCCTGTTGCTCGGGGCCTCCCTGAGCCAGAAGTGTTTGTCTGTTAGCTTCCAAATTAGCATCACTAGAAGCAGCACAGATTTTACTACGTTTTCATGTCAACATTATGGATGTGGAGTAAAAACTGAGGGAGTGAGAACAATTTAAAGAGAAGATTTTTAGACCTCTGGTCAGGATGATTTATTATTATTTATTATGGGACAATTTTTCTTTTTTCTTTTTTTTCATGAAAGCAGTTTTGTGAACTTCAAACAAAGGATGTATCACAACATTCCACACAGCAGGAACAATGAATGAAAGATGTGCATTTTGGAACTATTTAAATTGTGTAGCTGTGAACCTTTCATTCGTTTGTCTGAAGGGTTTCAGACACAAAGCAAAGCAGTTGCTTCCTTATTTCAGCATAATGTGAGAAAATGAAGCGCTGATTACTTCAGTTCAGCCGAGACAATAGAAACTGTTGTTTTAGTGCAGCAGAGCCTCGTTTAATGAGTCATTTACTGTTTAATATAATCTTTAATTGATACAGTCATTAAACATTCATTCAGGTTCATTTATGTGTTGAGCTGCTTTTCACTCCTGCATGTGTTCATCCTTTGTCCTTCATTCATTCATCTGTTGTTGTGCTGTTCATGATGACGAGCTGAGAGCCTCTATTTATATCTGAGATTCCTCCTTCTGGGACATGGGACCTCACTGCTGTCCTCATACCTCCAGCTAATATTACCATGGCAATAGGCCTGTCCTCATTTCCTCTCAGAGTCAGTGCTGCATGGTGTGTGTGTGTGTGTGTGTGTGTGTGTGTGTGTGTGTGTGCGTGGTGTGTGTGTGTGTGTGTGTGTGTGTGTGTGTGTGTGTGGTGTGTGTGTGTGTGTGTGTGTGTGTGTGTGTGTGTGTGTGTGTGCGTGGTGTGTGTGTGTGTGTGTGTGTGTGTGTGTGTGTGTGTGTGAGTGTGTGTGTGTGTGTGTGTGCGTGGTGTGTGTGTGTGTCTTACCCCGGTGACATCCATGACCTTGATGGCTGCAAGCTGCCCCGTCTTAACATGGCGACCCTGGAGAAAGAGGACAGGAGAGGGACGGTCAGATGGAGGGATGAGAGGAAAGAAGAAGAAGAGGTCATCTTCTCCATTTTCACATCACTTCTTAAATTCACCTTTTTACGGTGTTTCATATGAACATTTATGATCTGATCTATCTGAAAAATATGGAACAAGGTAATTTGACCAAAACCTGGAATGTTGAATTCAGATTTTTGAAATTCTTCGGATATCTTGTAGTTTTTCTTAATGATCCTACACTAATTTGTTCTAATTGTTCTGCTCGGCTTTATGCAGATGACATGTTTATATACATCTGTCATCATTTAAGGTAATTTTCTAATCAGTCAAATATTTATTATCAATATAAGTCCCTACAGGTCACTGTGGGTCACGTCCGATCTGATGAGAGTAAGGGCGAGGAAGAGGACGGTCTACAGATTAATTTAAACCACATTTCTACACTGTTTATCACAAACATATTCATAGAAACATGATGAAAACACAGCAGCATGTCCACAGATGAAGTGCTAGACAGGCTAGTGAGCTAAGCTACCATCTACATTCTGTTAAAAGAAGCTTCAACAACACTGAAGCTAGAGAAATGTAGCAACCTAAGCTAAGCTAACATGATATTCAGTTAATCAAAGCTCTATTTTTTATTTAACCTGAACCAACTTCAGTCCATGTGCTGCTACAAAATATTCAAATGAAACCTGTGAGAAAAAAGAAAGTCATCAAATGTATTTAAATCTTGTTAAATCCTGATTGATGAAGGAAAGATGTGACATCACATAAATCTGATTCTTGTCCATCATCATGGAGTCAAAAACCCAGAGATGCTGGATGGACAAACGACAACAGACACAGACGGACACTCTTGGCTGTGTTGTGTAATATGGAGGCTAGCCAGATGCCTGAGGGGGACAGGAGGTGAGGAATCTGGGAGACTGGAAGCTGTGGGGCGAATGGAAAGCCCCACTGGTTCGTTTGCAACAGAGCATCTGTGGCTGTGATTAGCCAATGAAGCTAATGGGGCTAAAACCACTGGCGGCTACTACTTCCACCTGTCTGGACTGAACTGATTAGCATGCTAGTCTGAGCAGAGCAGCTTAGCAGCAGTGGCTAAAACAGCCACACACACACACACACACACACACACACACACACACACACACACACACACACACACACACACACACACACACACACACACACACACACACACACACACACACACACACACGCACACACTCAGGAGTGTTCTCCTGGTGGACGTAGAGCAGATGGCTCTGAACGCCTCCTGAGGCTCTGATGGAAGATAATGAAGAACAACCAATAACAGAATCATGTTAGAAACGTTTGTCTGATCTGACAGGAACAGAACATCTCTGCTGTCATTAATCAGTAATCATTAATCATAAATCATTAATCATTAATTAATAATCATTAATCAATAATCATTCTCACCACTTTTACATCCTTTTAACAGATTTAAATACAACAACAAACCCTTTACCTAATGAACAGCATGTGAGTCAGAGGTTAATCAATAAAGAATAACTGCAGACTAATGTTGCTGTTTGGTAAAAATGATCAGGTCTGACCTGGTAATAGGGACCAAAGACTAATGGAACCATCTAGTATCTGGTCTGACCTGGTAATAGGGACCAAAGACTAATGGAACCATCTAGTATCAGGTCTGACCTGGTAATAGGGACCAAAGACTAATGGAACCATCTAGTATCAGGTCTGACCTGGTTATATGGACCAAAGACTAATGGAACCATCTAGTATCAGGTCTGACCTGGTAATAGGGACCAAAAACTAATGGAACCATCTAGTATCTGGTCTGACTTGGTTATAGGGACCGAAGACTGATGGAACCATCTAGTATCTGGTCTGACCTGGTTATAGGGACCGGAGACTAGTGGAACCATCTAGTATCTGGTCTGACCTGGTTATAGGGACCAAAAACTAATGGAACCATCTAGTATCTGGTCTGACCTGGTTATAGGGACCAAAGACTAATGGAACCATCTAGTATCAGGTCTGACCTGGTAATAGGGACCAAAGACTAATGGAACCATCTAGTATCAGGTCTGATCTGGGTATAGGGACCAAAGACTAATGGAACCATCTAGTATCAGGTCTGACCTGGGTATAGGGACGAAAGACTAATGGAACCATCTAGTATCTGGTCTGACCTGGTTATAGGGACCGAAGACTGATGGAACCATCTAGTATCTGGTCTGACCTGGTTATAGGGACTGGAGACTAGTGGAACCATCTAGTATCTGGTCTGACCTGGTTATAGGGACCAAAGAAGACTAATGGAACCATCTGATGAGGTCATGTGACTAAATATGATAAAACTGAATAGGTCATGTGACTAAATATGATTAAAAAAAACTGATGAGGTCATGAGACTAAATATGATAAAACTGATGAGATTGTGACTAAATATGATAAAACTGATGAGGTCGTGACTAAATATGATAAAAACTGATGAGGTCATGAGACTATATATGATAAAACTGATGAGGTCGTGACTAAATA
>CM075194.1:440000-455000 GCA_037577475.1 Chaunax sp. Z400 | reverse complement strand
AGTCAGGATGAACATTCCAGATTACATCAGCATGTGTAGAGGCGGAGGTGGCTCAGGAGGTAGAGCGGTCATTCAAGGAACAAAAAGGTCGGTGGTTCGATCCCCTGCCCCTGCAAATCTACAAGCTTAAGTATCCTTGAGCAAAATATTTAATGCCAATCTGCTTCCCGGGCACCATAAAGGCAGCTCACTGCTTCTCAGGGATGAGTCAATCAGAGAGATGATTTCCCCCTACAGTATCTAAAATGTTTTTAAAAATTTTATCAGCTACATGAATGAACACCATAATCCTAATCTGTGTTGTCATGGTAATCCACAAACATACAAACCTTGACATCAGGCAAGAACCGACTGAATGGCATCATGGTCCTCTGTCACCATGGTAACAGCATCACAGTCAGCTATGGGATGTTTGAGTGGGTCCCCTCCTAACATCACCCAGCGGTTCTGCCGTTCAATCCCATCATGCTCAGCGGCTAAATTAAAGCTACTTCCAGGTAACAAACGACACAAATGGAGTTCTGCCTGAAGGAGCCCAGAGAAATGAGGTCACGCTCCCAGACACACCTCATCTGAGTCCAAACACCTGAAATCACTCTGCATTCACACACTGACACACAAACCAACACACTCTGATGAGTGTGTACAGACACACACCAGCGAGGCAGTAAATAAAAGTGACAAAGGCCTCCATTCCAATCTACAGGCTGCCCCAGGCTGGAAGACAGGAGGGAGAGAGGAAGAGATCTAATGGGAGGGAGGACACAAGAAGAGCAGGAGGAGAAGAGTCTGTGGTAAAGAAGGAGGGATGGAGGTGATGAAGGTGAAGAAGGAGGGATGGTGACAGCAGTGATGTGTAGAGGACTCCAGGGGTTTTTACTGACTGCTGATCGGTTGTGAACGTTGTGGCTGAAACTATAATCTATCAGCTGACTGAAGTAAAGCTGCTCATTCACCTGCTGCTGCAGGACAACAAGCAGCACACAGACAGGCTGATCCAGGGTCAGCGACCGGATTCAGCTCACGCAAAATAATCACAGACGTATAAAACGGGTCGAGTCCATGAAGGAACATCTGTTTACAGTTAATGAGAGAAGATCAGATCATCAATCAACTGATTAATCACATCATCAATCAGCTGATTAATCAGATCATCAATCAGCTGAAGTGCATTTTTTTCATTCTTAAGGTGTATAATTAGGAACATGAACCTCTTTTGCACTTTTGACTTAAATAAGTCCTTTTGTTTTACAATATTATGTGACACAAACATGTCTTAAAGATATTAATCCTAAAAGCAGATTTTTTTTTTTTGCTTTGTGAAGGGTTTTAATACAATTTCATTTTGAGTTTTGAACTTTATTGTGCAGACCTGTGTTTACATTTTGTTTTTGTGCAACCTTTGTCAAAATAAAGTGACCTCAAAAATTGAATGTTGACTGAGATTTTGTTGGAGAAAATTAATCGTTTAGATTAATCGATTAATCGATAGAATAATTGTGGTTAGTGGCAGCCCTTCCTGAAGTGAGGAAGAGCTCCTTTCCTGCTTACAGCGTCCCATCAGGGGCGGGAATGGGGACCGTCCCTGGCCAGCCATTGGTCCCAATGCCCCCTGACTGACTTATTGACTGACAGGCTGATTGATCAGTTAATTGATTAATCACAAATCCTCGTCATTCCAGGGGGAGGAGTCATTCGTCTCGCTGATGGATGTAAGGATGAGTTGAGAGGGCGACTGGAGGGACACGTGAACAACGACACGTTCAGATCATTTCATCGACGCCTCTTTGCTGAAACATGTCCACTGTGTGTGAATGTATAATGAACGGTTGGATAGAGGTCTGACAGAGATACAAACTCTACCAGACCTCTATCAGACCTCTATCAGACCTCTATCAGACCTCTTTTTTGTTATAGTATTTGTGAAATATTTTTGAGACACTTTACCCCCCTCCTTTATTGTATTGTATTTTTCTAAATATTATTTCCCCTCCTCCCGCTGTGCTTTTGTACACTGTGCTGCTGCAATACTGTAAATTTCCCCACTGTGGGACTAATAAAGGGATATCTTATCTTATCTTATCTACCAGACCTCTGTCAGACCTCTACCAGACCTCTGTCAGACCTCTGTCAGACCTCTATCAGACCTCTGTCAGACCTCTATCCAACCTCTACCAGACCTCTACCAGACCTCTGTCTGACCTCTATCAGACCTCTGTCTGACCTCCATCAGACCTCTGTCAGACCTCTATCTGACCTCTATCAGACCTGTCAGACCTCTATCAGACCTCTATCAGACCTCTGTCAGACCTCTATCTGACCTCTATCAGACCTCTGTCAGACCTCTGTCCTACCTCTATCAGACCTCTGTCAGACCTCTATCAGACCTCTGTCAGACCTCTATCAGACCTCTATTAGACCTCTGTCAGACCTCTATCAGACCTCTGTCAGACCTCTGTCCTACCTCTAACAGACCTCTGTCCTACCTCTGTCAGACCTCTGTCAGACCTCTGTCCTACCTCTGTCAGACCTCTGTCAGACCTCTGTCCTACCTCTGTCAGACCTCTGTCAGACCTCTGTCAGACCTCTGTCAGACCTCTGTCCTACCTCTGTCAGACCTCTGTCAGACCTCTGTCAGACCTCTGTCCTACCTCTGTCAGACCTCTGTCAGACCTCTGTCCTACCTCTGTCAGACCTCTGTCAGACCTCTGTCAGACCTCTGTCCTACCTCTGTCAGACCTCTGTCAGACCTCTATCAGACCTCTGTCAGACCTCTGTCCTACCTCTCATCTGGCCCCATCAGCTGTGAGAACGGTTCTTCTCCATTACCACCCGACCTTGGTGCGTCACACAATCATGTTCGAACATAGGACCAATCACACGTTTACGTCAGCTGGTGTCCTGAGTGACAGACTGAAGCAGGACTATCAGGAACAGGAAGCCATCGTGGAGGGAAGAGGAAGCTCAGATGAGGCCATGGACCCAGAGATACTGTTTAAATGACAGCTGACCTCAAACCACAGTGATGTCACAACATCAGAACAAAAGCACAAGCACTTCCTGTATTACAGAGAAACACTTCCACTGAAATTCTGACTGTAGAAGAGGAGGATTAAAAAGAAACAGCAGTGGAGGAGAGAGAAATGAGATTCTCCTAAAAGCACTTTAAGGTGTCCCAGTTTCTCCTTTACATTCGCTCCATTTCTCCCGTGAGCTGCTTTTACCTTCTGTCAGCAAGCATTTCTCCTCTTTACTCCACCCTCAGTAAGAAAGAGATGGAGGAGGTCTTACCTTATAGACCTGCCCATAGGTGCCATTTCCCACCAGCTCCACCAGTTCAAAGATGCCAGCAGGATCCTGGAGGACAAAGCAAACAGTGGGATTACTGGTATGAACTAATGGAAGCACTGGTTTACCTCCAAATAATTACCTCTGCCAAGGGAGGAGGTTACGTTTTTGCCGGCGTTGGTTTGTTTGTTGATTTGTTTGTTAACAGGATAAAAGAAAAACTCAACGGATTTTGATGAAATTTTCAGGAGATGTCGGAAGTGGCCCAAGGAAGAATGGATTAGATTTTGGTGGTGATCCGGATCACCGTCTGGATCCAGAAATATGTATTTATTTTTTATTATTATAGGATTAAACTGCCACATGTACACTTGTAATGTAAAGTGTCTCCGTCCTGACAAATGTATCTAATTGATTCATGTCCATATAACAGCTTCTGAATTTCAACAACACATTACCCCGTTTTAATATACTTCCTGTTCTCCTGCCTGTTTGTGTGGCTTTGTAACAACTCTTAAAGTCTTACAAGTGTCAGTTACCTGTTGTGGCGTTAAAGTTTATTATGTGAGATGACAATATGAACAACTAACAGCCACAATAAATAAAGATTTTAGTAAATTGCAAAGATTCTGTTTTAATTTTTCCTGTCAAACTTTCTAATGACTTCATTCAGAGGGTTACATCATGAGACTTTTGCTTTTGAGTGAAATGCCAACATGGGGAAACTGAGCAGCCTTGGCTGAGGTCTGCGCTCTCTGAGTGCTTTCTAGTTAAATAATAAAAATAAATAAAGTGTTCCGGTTGTTGGATTTTTTTTAGTGTATGTTTACATTTAGACAGTAATAAAGTCGATCAGTTCTAGTGACAGCAGGTCAGTCCAGGACTTTGTCAGTCAGCTAGTCACTAAATGACTGATGACTCATTCACTCATTTATCATTCATTCATTCTAATACAGGAATAACTTCATAGGGACATCTGGACTAAAGCAGCTGAAGACCAGCTGGAGAACACTGTGACATCATAATAACGGGCGACTCGTCACCTCAGCGAAGGTTCTGGGTTTGAATCCAAGACAGGTGACTGTTTGTCTCCCTGTCTCAGTCTCAGGATAAACTGGAAACCTGTCCAGGATGTTCCCAGTCTACTGAGCTGGACAACCTTTGGTCTGAATAGCATTACAGATTGTTTTAGCATCGCTGATAATTTAATCCTAGTTTCTATGTATCCAACACAGAACTCAACACTGACAAGTAGCAACTAGAAGAGAGAATAAAACCCACTGACCCCTGACACACACACACACACACACACACGCACGCACGCACACACACACACACGCACGCACACACACACGCACACACACACACACACACACACACACGCACGCACGCACGCACACACACACACACACGCACGCACGCACGCACGCACGCACGCACGCACACACACACACACACACACACACGCACGCACACCTCCCCCTCTCTGGTCAGTGTGTTGCTGAGGTATTCCAACAATAGCTGGTATTCACCCCCTCCCTCCTCTGAACCAGCTCCAGTCCTTTATCAACACATTTTGTCCTTCAGTCCTGACAAAGTCCAGTTCCTGCTTCCAAACATCTCCTCCTTCCAACACAGACTCCGTCACCTCCTCCATTTCACAGACTCCTTCCCCTCCTCCGTTTCACAGACTCCTTCGCCTCCTGTTTCACAGACTCCTTCGCCTCCTGTTTCACAGACTCCTTCGCCTCCTGTTTCACAGACTCCTTCGCCTCCTGTTTCAGACTCCTTCACCTCCTCTGTTTCAGACTCCTTCACCTCCTCCATTTCACAGACTCCTTCACCTCCTCCGTTTCACAGACTCCTTCACCACCTGTTTCACAGACTCCTTCGCCTCCTGTTTCAGACTCCTTCACCTCCTCTGTTTCAGACTCCTTCACCTCGTCTGTTTCACAGACTCCTTCACCTCCTCTGTTTCAGACTCCTTCGCCTCCTCCGTTTCAGACTCCTTCACCTCCTCCGTTTCACAGCCTCCTTCACCTCCTGTTTCAGACTCCTTCACCTCCTCTGTTTCACAGACTCCTCCACCTCCTCTGTTTCAGACTCCTTCGCCTCCTCCGTTTCACAGACTCCTTTGCCTCCTCTGTTTCAGACTCCTTCACCTCCTCTGTTTAAGACTACTTCACCTCCTCTGTTTCGAGGACTCCTTCACCTCCTCTGTTTCACAGACTCTTTCACCTCCTCTGTTTCACAGACTCCTTCACCTCCTCTGTTTCACAGACTCCTTCACCTCCTCCATTTCAAAGACTCCTTCACTTCCTCTGTTTCTCAGACTCCTTCACCTCCTCTGTTTCACAGACTCCTTCACCTCCTCTGTTTCAGACTCCCTCACCTCCTCTGTTTCAGACTCCTTCACCTCCTCTGTTTCAGACTCCTTCACCTCCTCCATTTCAAAGACTCCTTCACCTCCTCTGTTTCACAGACTCCTTCACCTCCTCTGTTTCACAAACTCCTTCACCTCCTCTGTTTCAGACTCCTTCACCTCCTCTGTTTCACAGATTCCTTCACCTCCTCTGTTTAACAGACTCCTTCACCTCCTCTGTTTCAGACTCCTTCACTTCCTCTGTTTCACAGACTCCTTCACCTCCTGTTTCAGACTCCTTCACCTCCTCTGTTTCAGACTCCTTCACCTCCTCTATTTCAGACTCCTTCACCTCCTCTGTTTCAGACTCCTTCACCTCCTCTGTTTCACAGTCTCCTTCACCTCCTCTGTTTCACAGTCTCCTTCACCTCCTCTGTTTCAGACTCCTTCACCTCCTCTGTTTCAGACTCTTCACCTCCTCTGTTTCAGACTCTTCACCTCCTCTGTTTCTGACTCTCACCAGATCATGTGACTCAGACAGATGCTTATGGGATTTTTATTTATAAAGAATTATTCATTATAAAAATGTGTTTGACTGAACAAAATATTCTAATATTCCACTGCTTCTTCTCACTGAAGAACCAGAACCCTTTGGTCCACACGTGTTAAGGGGTCTCAGCTTTTAAGTCACATGATCTCTTTCCATGTTGCTCTTCAGAAAGCTGAGATTGTAAATGTCGGTATATAACACTTGGATATTATGTAGTGTGACAACACAGTAAAAAGATTTTAAGAAGAAAAATAAGTAAATAAGACGTAAAAATCAAGAAAATGAACTCAGAGGGTTAAATAAGTAAGAAAAACTGCATCGTCAGCGTATTGTTGAAAGATCTGGAGAACTGGTGTCCGTCAAATTTTTGTTTTGAGCTCTAAGGTGTTATTTAGCTGCTCCTCCCACAGTGATTCATGGGTCGCCAGTGTAGTCATGTGACAGTCATGTGACACTGAGATCTCTGCCAGTGGCCCATAAAACATAAATGATGCTATATTTTTCTTCCGCGGGCCTGAGGACATATCTGAACTGGAGCAGCACAAAGGTTTCTCCAGCTCTCCTTCTGGATGCCCTGCATGAAGCTCCACATACACGCCTGCATGCATCTGCATTTCCAGCATTAGGAAACAGACAGAATGGTCTGATGTTTCCAGGGAGCAGCTGTCAGAGCTTCAGCAGCTCTGAGTCCATTCAAACACTCAAAGAGAGGAAGAGGAAGTGAGAGATGAAGAGTCGACCTGCTGGAGCTGATAGCCACAGTGTTGCTGTCTGCTGTGCTGAAAGAGGTTTCCAGTCTGCTCAAACACACATTTAGTCCTCGTTCTGTTCCCACTCACACTCCTTAGAACATTTGAACAGCAGCCCTTGTGTAGGAGTGTTGCTTCTGGCAGAGTGTGTGGTGATGAGAGCGAGTCAGCGGGAGGATGTACTCGAGACGGAGGGTTTGTGTTTGTGTTGAATGTGTCTGCTGCACACGAGAGAGAAGAGAGGGCTGAAAAACGACAGGAAAGGAAAGGAGAGCAAGAAGAGCATGAAGGCCTGTGTTCAGAGAAGGCTGACGGGTCGACAGGTCTGCTGAGAGCTGATTGGAGAGCTTCACACCGACACGACTCCACAAACACAATCAGCACCAATCATGTACCTGTTAAGTTCTTCTGTGTCATTTCCTGACTAGCAGAGTTATCTGAGAGAGTTATCAGAGATTCACAGAGATGATGTAGAGAGGAGAGAGGAGACAAGGAGAGAGGAGAAACCAGAGGAGGGGGGATCATCTGAGAGAAGGGGGTCTGGTGTGATTTCGTCTCTTCTCAGTATAGTCAGCAATAAAACCAGCCTCCAGTGAAGATCTTATCCTGAAACATCTCCTCTTGCACAACAACAGCAAACTGCAGAAGTATTTTCTTCTTCACTCGTTTGAATCTCAACCCTCCATGAAGGAACTAACAATCCAAACTTTCTAAGTTCACTACAGAGCTTTTCCTGACACACCTTCATCCTGTCGTCATCTGGGCTGTGTCTCCCTGGACTTAATGACTGATTGGTCAGAATTCTGTTCATGTCATCATAAACAGCAAACCCTCCTTCTCATTTGTAAACTTTCATTGATGACATCACCTTTACATCCTGCTGCTGTAGTTTCTTTACATTGTTCTCCTGTCCTCTCTCTCATCCTCACAGGAAATAAAATACAAGCTTCAGGTTTTATTTGTTTTCTTCCAGATGACTTTAGATTTCTTTATCAGACAATATATCTATTAAGTCACCATTAAATCACCATTAAGTCACTATTAAGTCACTATTAAATCACCATTAAGTCACTATTAAGTCACTATTAAATCACCATTTTAAAAAAATCACTCTTAAATCACTATTAAATCACCATTAAATCACTGTTAAATCACTATTAAATCACCATTAAACACGTCATCTCTTCCTCTCCTCAGGTGTTACCGTGGCTCGTTTTAACTTCTTCCCTTTGTTTTTCTTCCTCTCTTGTTTATTGGTGACGGTAGCCTGCTGTAACTTCCTGTAATTGTTCTGAAAGTCTGAACCATCCAAAAACGTTCTTTCACAATATAAAGAAACAGAACCACGGTTCAGTTTGATTTGGACTGAGACCGCCTGTTTTATTTCAGACCAAAGGCCAAAGTGTTTGATCCAGATCTTGGACCAGGTGAGGTTTCACATCTACAAATTTGGTCTGGATCAAACTGAAATATCTGAAAAGTCTGGATTAAAAAGGTAGATGCGAAAGCATCAACGATGTTATGACATCATCATTGGAGATTACTGGGCTTTTTTCACTGTGTTGATGACATTAGCTTAGCATTTTTACCAGCATTAGCCAACAGTCAACCAGCCACTGACTCTGTCTGAACTTCCTTAGCAACATGCTATTTAGTAGCTCACACAGTGTGAAACAAAGGTCCCATTGGGTACCAAACAGTACCCGACCCTACACGTATCACAGCCAAACGTTCACTAAGATGTGTGTCAAAAACATTTTAGGAGAGAAATACTCGATGAACAGAATCACAGTTCATATTTGATCAAAACTTCATAGTTTGGAAGTTTGGTTTTCACAGTACAGGAAACAATATGGCGGCGCTTCCTGTTCACAAACTTTCTCTATGCATCTAAAATCAGAGATCAGAATCCCTCGATCAGGAAGTGGTCTGTGGCGGCAGAGCGTTCAGAGACGTCGGATTGTTCAGCCACTGAAGGCGGAGTCAAACCGTCCTCAGACGGGTTAGAGACGATCCTCTGTGTCCAAACAACAATGAGGAAGAACTGTCCTCAGTTCCAACAGCAGCTGTAGAAAAACGGTTCTGGACGATGCAGAATAACCAAAGAGTGACGGTGACGTCTGTCACTGTTCAGTTCCACAAACCACCCAGAGTAACGACACAACACTGGTCCACAGTCAGAAGCCCACGTTGACACAACAACATGATATTTTCATCTGCAAGAAGGATGTGATTGGACCTCATCACCTCATCACCTCATCTAGAGGTCAGGATGAGAGCATGAATATTATCAGCGACAGTCAGACGTTCATCAGCGTCTTCTTCTGCTTTCTGGACAAACACAGATAAATGTCTATTTCTGGTCCTGTGACTTTAATGTTGGCTCCTTCCTCATCATCTGGATGTTTAGTTTAGTGGGACGGAGCAGAGAACAGATGCAGCCTCTTCACTTTGAACTGGGAATAATGGTCCAGAGCAGCACAGCCCATTAGAAGTAATGGCTTTTAGAGTGCAGCTTTTGTGAAAGCCACTTTACAACACGTGAAGACTGACTTCATTCTTTCATGTCTCAACATAAGCTTAATCCTCTGCACCGCATTCCTGACTTTAACTCTTACCCAACCAGAGACAGTCCTTCTAATTGGGACCAGTCAAACCCACCAGTGAAACCACAGCAGTGGTTCAGGAGGATGAGTGTGACTCTCTGCACCCACGGCTCAGATAAACTGTAGACGTTTCTGTAATCCCGTGTTTCATTTCTCCTATTTACACCAGATCATGTGACTCACAGCGACCAATAGGACGCTGAGACGAGAGCTCCCATCAGAGACACACAACACTTCTACTATGTCGTTTACATCACAGTGTGTGTGTGTGAGGTCATCCTATCATCATATCGTGATGTCACACAAATGAACAGACAGAAAACTGTCCTGCTCTGATTCTGATCTACAGATTTATCTATTTATTTATTTTAAATACCTTCTGTTTGACAGAGATATTTTCTTTCTATCATTATTTGTCAGCTGTGATTCTGAGGTTTGATGTTAAACCGACTGTAGAAAAGTTCTTGAATGATTAAAGATTCAAAGTGAGATATTCATGTCATCTTGAATATTTCTGGATTTGATCAAATATCCTCATGTTAGTTTGTTTCTTTTATCATCCAGACCGAGACTAAAAGTCATTTTAGACATTTATTCTACATTTATCTCCTATTTTATTCTAATATTCACTGCTGCTGTCAGCCTCACACTTTAAACAATGAAGAACCAGAACTATTGGTCCTCAGGTTTGGGTCACATGACCTGTTTCTGCTCTGGGACAGGTGGAGCCTCGTCTTTAGTATATTACAGTATTGAGTTGTGTGGAGGAACCTTAAACAGGTGACACCTTTAGGTCCCACACAGCTTACAGGAAGTCTTTCATCAGAAGAAGGTTAAAATAATCCATCAATCAGCCGTCAGACTATAAACTGTCCTGTTTGTTGGGCTGAAAATGTTTTACAGAACTCTTTAAATTAAACACTTTGACTGGAGGGCAAAAACAGATCAAACCTGTTAACCAATCATAGTCCTCTAAACACATATACTGTGTACTTTTATTATCTCCTCCCATCTGAACATCTATAAGTCAAACCGGCTGCTTGTGTCAAATATGACATTTAATCATTAGAAGAAGACATTTACTGTTTGTACAGCAGGTGATTGGTTGTTCAGCAGAATGGAGGAATGTGGTCTGGTAGAGGTGAACATGACTTTTACTATATTCTTCATAGCATTATAAATAAGTTGAGTCGGTGCTTCTTTACACTGCCTTTATTTACACGAAACAAAACGATGATGTCATAAAGCCGCTCCAGTGTGTGATGTCATATAGCATGCTAACGTTCATGAAAGAGGTGTGTAACTCAGCAACGCTTTGTAAACAATGAATCACATGACAACAACAACATGTAGCATCCTGTCACATGGAGGCTGATCTTGTCCTCTGATTGGAGGATAAGGAGCTGCTGGGCCTCAAGCTGTCTCACCAATCTGAGACATTTTCTTCTTCCTGGAGTTAGCTGCTAACTGCTACTAGCTGCTTTTTAAATATTGAAGTTGTGGGTCACACACACACACACACCACATCCTGTCCTGCCGTGTCAGAGGCGACGTCCATCACACCTTCGTAGTCTCACCTTGAACAGGACTGTTACCTCTGATGGGTTCTGATCCAGCTCACATGAGGACATCCTGACCTCCTCAGACCTCCATGTCAGACCTGCACTTTCATATTTCATCTCCATCTGAGAGATAATGTTTAACTAAAGACTCCATCAGAGACCTAAAAGTAGGTCAAGGGGGGCAGTCTGCCATACAGTATATGGACTATTCATGAATAAGCTCTGTGTGAGCCTCAGGCGCTGCTGTGGCCCCGTTACCATGGCGTCTGAGCTGAGGGGCCAGGAATGTGGGGGGGGGGGCTTAGTTCTGCACCACTTTAAACACTGGTCACATTACTTCTTCTCCTCTCTCTGTCCACATTCTCAATCCATCTCTCCATCCTCACATGCTCTCTCTTCCACCTCAGACCTCACACTTGAGTCGTCTCAAGTCCCCCCCCCCCCTTTGCTGGTGGTTTGGGAGACGGCCTCCTGCCTCTGACTCCGACTCCGTCACTGGAGTGAAACATGCGTACAGGTGCTGTCGGGGGGGGGGTGATGCGTGACAACAGAGAATGTCGCTGATGAGGCATAAAAAAAAAAAAGAGCGAGAGAATAAAACAGAGAAAAGTGAAAAGTGTCGAGACAGCAAAGACGAAAAACCACTTCTGTTTGTGACACACACACACACACACACACACACACACACACACACACACACACACACACACACACACACACACACACACACACACACACACACACACACACACACACACACAGACCACCACTCACTCCAGTAATATAATCACCCCCCCCTTCCCAGAGCCAGCTGACCTACTTCCTGTCTGGTCAGTCCAATGGTTGACTGTACACTCGTGTGTGTGTGTGTGTGTGTGTGTGTGTGTGTGTGTGTGTGGTGGTGCGGGGGGGGGACATCTTAGATAAGACATCTTAGTGAGGCATTCATGACAATCTGACAGACAAGTTTCAGAAGCACAGAAAACACAAAATGCTCCACGTGTCCCAGAGCAGAAACAGGTCATGTGACCCAAACCTGAGGACCAACAGTTGTGTTTCTTCAGGGTTTAAAGTGTGAGGCTGACAGCAGCAGTGAATATTAGAATAAAATAGGAGATAAATGTAGAATAAATGTCTAAAATAACATTTATAATATTTAGTAGAAGTCTGTCTTTCTGTACTTTCACCAGATGTTAGAGGAAGACTGGAGCTCTCTTCTCCTATTGGTCGATGTGAGTGACATGATCTGGTGAGAGTAAGGAGGAGAGGAAGAGGAGGGTCTACAGATTCATCAACATTTAAACCAGATTGATACGTTTATCATAAAGATTATCCACCAACCCACAGACCTCAGAGGTTTAACTGTCTAAAGAAGAAGATGGAGACTAGTTTAAAAACACCTGAAAAGGGGCGGCGCAGATGGCGCAGTGGTTAGAGCGCTCACCCCATGTACGAAAGCTATAGTCCTCTACACGGTCGGCCCAGGTTCGATTCCAACCCCTAGCCCCTTAACGCATGTCTCCCCCCGACTCTCTCTCCCACATTTCCTGTTACCTCTTCAGCTGTCCTGTCCAATAAAGGCATAAAAAACAATAAAAAAAATTTTTTAAAACACCTGAAAAAGATGGACTTGTTTAAAACACCTGAAGAAGAAGACTAGTTTAAAAACACCTGAAGAAGATGGAGACTAGTTTAAAAACACCTGAAGAAGAAGGAGACTAGTTTAAAAACACCTGAAGAAGAAGGAGACTAGTTTAAAACACCTGAAGAAGATGGAGACTAGTTTAAAACACCTGAAGAAGGAGGAGACTAGTTGTATCTTCTTCAGGTGTTTAGCTGAATGCTGTGTTTTTCTCATTGACGTTCTGTCAGAGGAGATGATGATTTGAGTTGATGTATTTTGATCTAACCGTTTCTTTCTGTTCTGACTTGTTGAGACGTTTTATTGAAGCTCTGCGGTTTCCCCTGAGGAAACACCTCCTGAATTTCCACTGAAATAAAAAACACGTCCTGTACATCTAAACAAACAGCTGATGTACTGGTGTCCTTCTGACTGCCTGAGTCAAAGATGTGAACGTGACATCACACCTCTGGAGGAAGAGGACATGAGCTGACTCCCAATACACAGACCTCCTCTTTCTCACCCCCTCTTCCTCTTTCATTTCCATCTTTTCTCTCCCTCCTCAGAGGTAACGTCTGCAGTCATTCATTCACTCCTCTGTGAGCCGATCCTGCAGGCGAGGCAGGAGGAGATAACGCTAAGAGACAGAGGTGGCAGATAGACGAGGAGGTGCGTTCAGTCCAAGAAGACAAACGGCCAATCAAACTGACAGAGGAGAAGGAGGAGCCTGAAGGAGGAGGAGCAGCAGTTCTGCAACAACAAACCAAACTCTGCAGGGCTGAACGAGGCCAAAATCCTTTACATTAAAACACTGAACCTATCTCTCCTTTCACCGTCTGACATCACAGATTATAAGCCAATCAGCATCAGCTGTGTGTAACTGTATCTGGTCCTGAAAATGCCGACTCATTGAGGTAGACAGAGAGAAAGCCCCTAAAGCAGCACTGGAACCAGAGCCTGATCCAAACCCTGTAGGTGGTCTTGTTAAAATGAGACACCGTCAGCATCCTAAGAAGCTGCTGAACATGTAGATCTATCATTTGTATGGATCAAGTTCAAAATGTCAACATGACAGCAGAGAGAAAACTGCTACTGTCTGCTTTCCTCCACTATTTTCAGCTCAAAGTTCAAATGGGAGCTGATGAGGCAGTTGGTTGGACTTCCTGTTGCTCGGGGCCTCCCTGAGCCAGAAGTGTTTGTCTGTTAGCTTCCAAATTAGCATCACTAGAAGCAGCACAAATTTTACTACGTTTTCATGTCAACATTATGGATGTGGAGTAAAAACTGAGGGAGTGAGAACAATTTAAAGAGAAGATTTTATACCATTTTACAGCTGCCCTCCACTCTAATGATGATGTCACCACTCTAATGATGATGTCACTAACTCTAATGATGATGTCACCAACTCTAATGATGATGTCACCACTCTAATGATGATGTCACCAACTCTAATGATGATGTCACTCACTCTAATGATGATGTCACCCACTCTAATGATGATGTCACTCACTCTAATGATGATGTCACCACTCTAATGATGATGTCACTCACTCTAATGATGATGTCACCCACTCTAATGATGATGTCACCCACTCTAATGATGATGTCAACACTCTAACGATGATGTCACCACTCTAATGATGATGTCACTCACTCTAACGATGATGTCACTAACTCTAACGATGATGTCACTAACTCTAATGATGATGTCACCACTCTAACTGTCAACATTCCTGTAAATCACACCCATTATAAAATCTGAAACCAGCCAAAATGACCCCAAACCTAAACTGGGATTTCATGAAAACCAGTCTACATATCAGAGACAGAGAGGATGTGATGCGTTACTGCTACATGTTGACTGCAGCCAATAGAAAGCCAGCAGAGAGACTGATTCATAAAAACAGATTCTTATACTGTATATATACAGTATGAATGTATATCTGTAACAGGGGGAACGTTCTGGTTCTGAAGTTGTCGCCCCAAAACATGTTTATTTATATTAAAATAATTAACACACACACACACACACACACACACCCCCTCTTCTGCGGCCCTGAATGTCACTGTTAAAATATAACCTACGACTCAGACGAGTTCATTTGAACTCATGGATTTGTTGCTTGGAAACTGTGACATCATCATCATGGTGTCCTCTGATTGGAGACAGTAACACTTCAAATTTAACAAGTCGTTTCCTATTGGATGTGAATATATTAGTGAAGCTGCTGCGTTACAGCTTCTATCAAGACGTCTGTAATA
>CM075194.1:425000-437500 GCA_037577475.1 Chaunax sp. Z400 | reverse complement strand
GGACGCGCCTCGGGCCGGAGCACACGGCTAGAGCGCGGCCGCTGGGCCGGTTCGGTCCTTGTGTGGAGAAGGTCCGGAGGAGGTGAAGCTGCGCGATGCGAATGAAGCTGCTGCTGTCTGTGAACACTGAGACATGGAGGGAGGAGGAGCTCCGCCTCCTCACTCACATAACCACGCCTGTTACTGGGCGGAGTCTGCTGAGGCAGCAGGGACTCCCAAACCAGAGACCCTCCTATTGGACACCAGCAGAGATATTCTAACAGCAGTAGAGAAGTAGGAGGCGCTAGTGAGTCATGAATACAATGAAAGGGGTTCTTCTCTGACCAATCAGCATTCAGCAGCAGAATGCTTCATGTTTGTGGGCAAAATCACCTTCCTTGTAAGAATGTTTTCATGTCACTTGTGATATATAATCAATACTATATTTACACTGTTCTGATATATAATCAATACTATATTTACACTGATCTGATATATAATCAATACTATATTTACACTGATATATAATCAATACTATATTTACACTGATCTGATATATAATCAATAGTATATTTACACTGATATATCATCAATACTATATTTACACAAACTAAATAAAATGTGGTCTTTTCAGGTATAACAGAGTTATGAAGGAGTGAACAGGCTGTATGTAGAGGGGCTGTGACACCAGTACAGACCCCCAAACCAGTGACCCTCCTACTGAACACCAGTACAGACCCCCAAACCAGTGACCCTCCTACTGAACACCAGTACAGACCCCCAAACCAGTGACCCTCCTACTGAACACCAGTACAGACCCCCAAACCAGTGACCCTCCTACTGAACACCAGTACAGACCCCCAAACCAGTGACCCTCCTACTGAACACCAGTACAGACCCCCCTGCTGCTCTCAGGGCTTCTCCTGGTTTCTTCTGAACAGAAAAGTAGTTCATGCTTGCAGAGTTCTCAGGAACTGGTTTTAATTCGTTCTTGGCAGTTACGCCTGTTTCCTTCTCTGGGCTTCCTGAGAATTCTTCTTATATTTCACCTGAGGCTGTTCTGATGATGTAATAAGCTGAGACGTTCAGGGACACGTTAATAATATGCTTCTGTTTTAACGCTGCCGAAAAATGAAGCCTGCCGGCTTCCATGTAACGTAACATGAGAAGAAGTCATTAGAGGGAGGGGCTTCACCCTGGTATGTTCATTGTATGTAGTACAACAGATCGTATCACATTATTTGTTATATATACTAATATATACTCTAATAAACGGCTGCAGGAGTTTTTGTGCAGGAACGTTGTCCTCCTCTGATGTTCACGACGTTCCAGGATCAGTCCTGCTTAAGTGAATCTGGTCAAAAATTCTCCAGGAGGGTGTAAAAGTACGGCAAACTGTGAACCGCCAAAAAACAAAAACTACATTCAAAATGGCCGACTTCCTGTTGGGTCTGGGTCACAGCTCCAAGAAGCTTTTTACTAGATCTTCACATTATAAAATCATCAAACTTCATACGTCCAGGTCAAACCAATGGGCGGGGCTACTTCCTCCAGTCGTCCCTGTGGAGCCAAACCACACCCAGTCGAGAATCCCGTATGATGCTTCTGATGGGTCAACAGAAGAAAAGTTAGAATAATGTCTACCAGGAGAGGCGTTCTTGCTCTGGAACCCTCAGAGTTCAGGACCTCAAAAAGAAACTCTGACAGGAACTTGTTCTTAAGGTGAACCAGAATCAGGAACCAGATGACTCAACCGAGTCTACGTTCACACCAGCAGCCTCTGGTCTCAGATCAGATCTGGTCCTGTTGACGGTCCATAGTCCCAGCGACTTGTCTGAATCCCAGTCAGCTGATCATCTGCATTGTTGTCATCATCTCTCCTCTCTGTCGGTGCTGAATGATGACGACAGAACTCTCATTCAGGTCACATGACCAGAACCAATTCTGGATCTGATCTGAGACTCTGATTAGAGAAGATCAGAATCAGGCTGGTGATATGAAACTGAGGAGAAGATGATGAGCAGGAGAGACAGAGGAGCTGATAGGCTGGAAAGAAACTGGGAATAGGTTTGATCTGATATATAATCAATACTATATTTACACTGATATATAATCAATACTATATTTACACTGATCTGATATATAATCAATACTATATTTACACTGATATATCATCAATACTATATTTACACTGATCTGATATATAATCAATACTATATTTACACTGATATATAATCAATACTATATTTACCCTGATATATAATCAATACTATATTTACACTGATATATAATCAATAGTATATTTACACTGATATATAATCAATACTATATTTACACTGATATATAATCAATAGTATATTTACACAAACTAAATAAAATGTGGTCTTTTCAGGTATAACAGAGTTATGAAGGAGTGAACAGGCTGTATGTAGAGGGGCTGTGACACCATTACAGACCCCCAAACCAGTGACCCTCCTACTGAACACCAGTACAGACCCCCCTGCTGCTCTCAGGGCTTCTCCTGGTTTCTTCTGAACAGAAAAGTAGTTCATGCTAATTGCAGAGTTCTCAGGAACTGGTTTTAATTCGTTCTTGGCAGTTACGCCTGTTTCCTTCTCTGGGCTTCCTGAGAATTCTTCTATATTTCACCTGAGGCTGTTCTGATGATGTAATAAGCTGAGACGTTCAGGGACACGTTAATAATATGCTTCGACGTTCCAGGATCAGTCCTGCTTAAGTGAATCTGGTCAAAAATTCTCCAGGAGGGTGTAAAAGTACGGCAAACTGTGAACCGCCAAAAAACAAAAACTACATTCAAAATGGCCAACTTCCTGTTGGGTCTGGGTCACAGCTCCAAGAAGCTTTTTACTAGATCTTCACATTATAAAATCATCAAACTTCATACGTCCGGGTCAAACCAATGGGCGGGGCTACTTCCTCCAGTCGTCCCTGTGGAGCCAAACCACACCCAGTCCAGAATCCCGTATGATGCTTCTGATGGGTCAACAGAAGAAAAGTTAGAATAATGTCTACCAGGAGAGGCGTTCTTGCTCTGGAACCCTCAGAGTTCAGGACCTCAAAAAGAAACTCTGACAGGAACTTGTTCTTAAGGTGAACCAGAATCAGGAACCAGATGACTCAACCGAGTCTACGTTCACACCAGCAGCCTCTGGTCTCAGATCAGATCTGGTCCTGTTGACGGTCCATAGTCCCAGCGACTTGTCTGAATCCCAGTCAGTTGATCATCTGCATTGTTGTCATCATCTCTCCTCTCTGTCGGTGCTGAATGATGACGACAGAACTCTCATTCAGGTCACATGACCAGAACCAATTCTGGATCTGATCTGAGACTCTGATTAGAGAAGATCAGAATCAGGCTGGTGATATGAAACTGAGGAGAAGATGATGAGCAGGAGAGACAGAGGAGCTGATAGGCTGGAAAGAAACTGGGAATAGGTCAGGTGTGCAGGTGAGTGACCACGCCCACAGAAGAAACCAGAGACTTGCAGAGACTGGGAGCACTGGGAAACCAAAGAAACCAGTGGAGACACAGCTGTTACTGACAATTTTATCTCAAACCAACAAAGAGCTTTAAAGATGGCTCCAGATGATGACATCATCATTACACTAATATAAGTCACTGCTGACATTATTTCCATCAGATTAAAAAGTTACCAATATAAGTTTATATGTTAGTCACTGAATCAGGAGTTAAATGAACAGAGAAACAGAATATTTTACATAAACAGAGAGAAAAAAGCTCCAGTAATCATCATCCATAAATAATGACTAATACAGCCAAACAATATCCATACAAATCAATAAAGACTGAAAGAACATTTTCATCAATAACTGGTCCCATCAATAAATCAATATTTCATGAGCAGATCCAACAGGATCAGATACTGTTGACCCTCATTAGAGAACATCTGAGAGGGGGGGGGGAGAGGGAGAGGGAGAGAGAGAGAGAGAGAGGGTTTCTCCTGTTCACATTTAGAACATCTGTTAAAACAGGAAACAATCAAATAAAACATCAGAACCAGAAACTGATTCAGGCTTTTATCAAAATTAAAAGGAGAAAACAAACAAACCTCTGAAGCTTCTGGCATCAGTTACATCATCAGTTACATCATCAGTTACATCCTGTATGGAAAATAAAGACTTTAATGATGCAGTAACAGAAATGAGTTTGTCCAATGGGAGAGAAGATGATGGAAAATATCCTGATGTTGATAAGAAAATTTTTTAATCCATTCATTTCCATCATCATCATCATCACCAGCTTCAGGTTTTTCTAAACTTTAGAAATGTCACAAATCTCCTGAAATCAGTTCATACCTCAGTTCAAACCTCAGCTCATACCTCAGTTCAAACCTCAGTTCATACCTCAGTTCATACCTCAGTTCAAACCTCAGTTCATACCTCAGTTCATACCTCAGTTCATACCTCAGTTCAAACCTCAGTTCAAACCTCAGTTCACACCTCAGTTCAAACCTCAGTTCAAACCTCAGTTCAAACCTCAGTTCATACCTCAGTTCATACCTCAGTCCAAACCTCAATCCAAACCTCAGTCCACTCCTTAGTTCATAACTCAGTTCATACCTCGGTTCAAACTTCAGTCCACTCCTCAGTTCATACCTCAGTTCAAACCTCAGTTCATAACTCAGTTCATAACTCAGTTCATACCTCAGTTCAAACCTCAGTTCAAACCTCAGTCCACTCCTCAGTTCATACCTCAGTTCAAACCTCAGTCAATACCTCAGTTCAAACCTCAGTCCACTCCTCAGTTCATACCTCAGTTCAAACCTCAGTTCATACCTCAGTCCACTCCTGCTAAACCTTTCATCATGTTCTACAGTAACCCTGCTGACTGACGACCTGATTGGTGGAGTCAATGTTTGGAATGAAGTTTGACACTTCAAAACATTTCTCCGTCTCTAAAGCTGACATCATTTTTCATTTCAAAGGTGTAGTTCTCCCCCACCCACCCCCATCACCTCTGATCAAACATTTCTCTGATTCTGATATTAATCATTAATTTTTAGAGTGAACATGTTAATGAGTTCATCAGCAGGTTCTCCTAGATGTTGGAGCTGATTTGGTTCCTAGACTAAACGGATGCCTGTCAGCTGACTGGGCTGGACTTTCCAGTTGTGACTGTTCCAGGTGAACTTCCTGTTCCTGAAGCACATACCTGGTACTCTGCGTTCTGCTTCCAGCTGACTGAACACATCATGAATAGAATCCAGATCTGACACTGGCAGCTGGACACAAACTGTGTTTTTAAGAAGCGAGCGCCATCTGCTGAGCAGATGATAGTCTCATCCAGCGTCTGTCGGCCAATCGGATGACTCTAATCTACAGCCGTCATCATCCTGCTGAACACGGTTTGATCCCAGCGGGACGCTTCAGATGTCTGATTATCTGATTGGTTCAACCAGCTCTGAGCACGGTTAGACATGAACCGCCCTCAGATCCAGGCGGACAGAGGGGGCATGTCCCCCATGAATGATTTCAAAATAAATGTAAAATGTATATTTAATTGTCTGATCCACTTTTTGAAGTTTATGTTTTATCAAAATACACCCTTGGCGCTGCCGTTCAATCAGTACAATAATGTCGCAGTAAAGACAGTAAATGCATCATTGCAGCAGTATGACATTACAAAGTCCAAGCCTCGGCAACTCCTCGCTTCCTTCTGATTCCCCAACAGTCCCGAGTTTGATTCCCAAAACCCAAAGTTCATGTGTTCTTCATCCCCACAGCTTCATCACAGTCACAACAGAAACAGCCGTTCATGTCTGAGTCCTACCAGACGAGACTCAGGGTTAAAGCATCGCCTCCAAATCCAGAACCAGTTTAGACGTGCTGGCTGCGGCGTCCTTTACGTCCAGATCTCTGTCGGGACCATGGCCTCCTTCGTGCCCACAGAGGGCATGAGGTTCTGCTCAGACAGGAAGTCCAGAGGAAACTGGACGAGGAAGCCGCGGATTTTGCGCAGCTCCTCTTGAGCGCGGGGCAGATCGGTCTGGGCTAAACCTGGTTTGGACTGGTACTGCTCCAGTTCGGACATGTTCCTCACCAGAGAGGAAGGGAGGCAGCGGAACACCTGAAACACACACAGTATGTACTGCTTCATTCAGCACAATTAGCTGGTCATTAGCTAGAATGGATGAAGGGCCGCCGCTACATCAGTGATGACACCTTTTATTCTCAGGTTTTATTTGTTTGTTTGTTTGTTTATGCAGTCAGATAGTTGTTGATGGGAGAGAGGATTGGGAGACGGTGGAGGCAGAGGGTCCACCAAGACCACATACCTGTCCCTCAGTGATGCTGGTTAAACAGCAATGCACCAGGTGAGACACACCTGGCTTTTAAAAGGGATGGAGAGGAACTCTGATTGGTTGATTCATGTTAAAACACACCTCTGAATAATTCGTCCCACCCCTCTGTGTCTGCTCCTTATATCCTGACTCAGATTATACGTTGTTTAACAAGCAGAGGGGAGTTGGACTTGTCATAGATCTACACTGTAGACCCATTTTGTTAAGCTAAGCTAACAGGCTGCTAGCTGCAGCTTCATATTTATACAAACAGACATGGTTTCAACCTCGACATGTAAGTCATTAACTTAATTATAATAGATATGAATTATAATAGAGGACATCAGTCTGAATGTGTTACAGCGCCCTCTTCAGCCTGATGACCAAAACAAACATACCTTCTCGTAGATGGTGGCGTTGCGGCCGGCCGTGGTCATCCACACCTTCTTGTAGAAGCGATCACTGATGGGGTCAGACAGGTCGATACTGGTGTCAGCGTGACCTCCGAGGACAATCCTGTTCAGAGAGATACGTCATCTGTCTGTAGTCTGACACCTGGTGTACAAACTACCTCAGCACCTCATTGGTTATTTTATTAGATGGACCAATCAGCTGGAAGACCCACAGATTCATTAAAAAATCTTGTTGGAACAGGTGTCTGGGACTTTCTGCTCAGATAAAAGAAATACTGACGCTTGGGCACCAACTTGGCACTTCCTGTCCAGTCCTGCCACAACCTTTTCATAGGGGCCGTAACAGTCTGCCTCTGGCTAGTAGTGGACATGAGGATGCTATATCGTACATATGTATTCTGTCAATTAAAGCTTTTTCATTCAAACCAAACCTTAATTTTTTTGGCTTCTTCAGACACACCTGAAGCATTCGAGACGGAGCTGAAGGGCGTAGGCTCCAGCTTCATACGCCTGTCCATCCATCACTGAGGGAACCTTTTCTGAATCCTCAATGATCACCGCCACCTCACTGTCGCGTTTACCCAGCATGCTTCTGTCGTTGATGTTAGCAGAGCCTGAAACAAACACAAGTAGATGTCATCTGAATCTCTGCTCTCAGGGTCCTCAGACACATTTAACAGATCTACAGTCACAGACTGGCACTGGAGACACATGTACCTCATTATTTAATATACCTCATTATTTAATGGACCTCAGCAGTCAATATACATCATTATTTAATGTACCTCTTTCTTAATTTACCTAATCACTTAACTTACATCACCAAATATCATACCTCGTTATTTAATGTACTTCATGATTTAACGTACATCAATATTTAATGTACCTAATCATTTAATGTACATCAATATTTAATTTACCTCATTGTTTAATTTACCTCATTATTTAATGTACCTCATTATTTAATGTGCCTTATTATTAATATACCTCGGTATTTAGTGTACCTCATTAATTTAATCTATAAAAATATGCATTTAGAGAGACGTTGAAGTGATGTCTAAGAAAGGAAACAGGAGGTTTCAGCCTTTTGATTGGTTCCTGGTTTGTTGTTGCAGTGAGAGAGAAAACCAGCAGAGGGCACCACGGTGCTTTATTACAGCACACCAAACTTTAACACAAGAAGAGGGAGATGAAGATTGATTCTGTGATTCATCACATCACTATCAGTCAGTCAGAGTTGGTGGAAACAGACTCACCGATGATGACGGTGTTGTCGTCAGCGATCAGCATCTTACTGTGGACGTAGATGAGCTCCGTCACCAAACGTCCCTCCAGCTCAGCGTGAGTCCGCAGACCAGCAAACGAGATGTAGTTCATCCACTGGTCTTCCACTGGGAGAGGAGAGGAGAGGAGAGGAGAGGAGAGGAGAGGAGAGGAGGATCTTAGCTCTCTCCTAACTCTAACTTCCTATCAGGTATGCAGATGTTGGTTGCAGGTTGTTGTTCTTACTCTCCTTCTTCAGCTGGGAGATGATGGAGTGATCTCCTCTGATCATGGTTCTGAGGAGGAGGAAACTCCATCAGAACATCCTTGACTGGATTCACTTCAATAAATGAAAGAAACCTCCATCTGAGCTTAAACCCAGACAGGTGTGGCTCACCTGTAGTTGAAGTGCATGACAGCCTGCAGGGCATTCCCTCCCCCGGTGGTGATGTCACCCTCAAAACCAGGAAGCAGAGGGGTGACGACATAAACGCGGTACTTTCTCCCCTCCCTGTGAGCAAACACACGTCAGTTAACAGACGTCATCATCATCATCATCAGAGGAGACATCTTCCTCCCTGTCATCACTGAGGAAACTAACTTGTGCGCTCTGATGATGCGTTCAATGATGGCGTCTCCAATCTTGTTGTGGACCATCCTGTTGTCGGCACAGCTGATGAAGAACTGGTTCTGATGGGAGGAGAGTTGAATTAAGATGGTCAAATCTGACGTCTCCATGGAGACAGAGACTGTAAACAAACCTGAAGCAGTAGTCCAGGACTGACGTACCTCTATGTAGATGTAGTGTTTGCTCTTGGCGATGACCTGGATGTAGGCGTTATGGATGGACTCCTCATGGTACTTAATACCTGCTGACCAATCAGCTGCTGACCTCAGCACCTGACACAGACACATATAAGGTCAGTGAGGAGGAGACACTAGAACCATCCTCCTATAACATATAAATGTGTCTGGTTCTAACTAGAACGGGTAGCAACAAAATAAACATCGTGAGTATGTATGGTGTGTATCTAACAGTGTGTATCTATCAGTGTGTATCTATCAGTGTGTATCTATCAGTGTGTATCTATCAGTGTGTATCTATCAGTGTGTATCTATCAGTGTGTATCTATCAGTGTGTATCTAACAGTGTGTATCTATCAGTGTGTATCTATCAGTGTGTATCTATCAGTGTGTATCTATCAGTGTGTATCTAACAGTCTGTATCTATCAGTGTGTATCTATCAGTGTGTATCTAACAGTGTGTATCTAACAGTGTGTATCTAACAGTGTGTATCTAACAGTGTGTATCTATCAGTGTGTATCTAACAGTCTGTATCTAACAGTCTGTATCTAACAGTGTGTATCTAACAGTGTGTATCTAACAGTGTGTATCTATCAGTGTGTATCTAACAGTCTGTATCTAACAGTCTGTATCTAACAGTCTGTATCTAACAGTGTGTATCTATCAGTGTGTATCTAACAGTCTGTATCTATCAGTGTGTATCTAACAGTGTGTATCTATCAGTGTGTATCTAACAGTCTGTATCTAACAGTGTGTATCTAACAGTGTGTATCTAACAGTCTGTATCTAACAGTGTGTATCTAACAGTGTGTATCTATCAGTGTGTATCTAACAGTCTGTATCTAACAGTGTGTATCTAACAGTGTGTATCTAACAGTCTGTATCTATCAGTGTGTATCTAACAGTGTGTATCTATCAGTGTGTATCTAACAGTCTGTATCTAACAGTGTGTATCTATCAGTGTGTATCTAACAGTGTGTATCTAACAGTGTGTATCTAACAGTCTGTATCTATCAGTGTGTATCTAACAGTCTGTATCTAACAGTGTGTATCTAACAGTGTGTATCTATCAGTGTGTATCTAACAGTGTGTATCTATCAGTGTGTATCTATCAGTGTGTATCTAACAGTGTGTATCTATCAGTGTGTTTCTTTTATCTTCTATGATTGAACCAATCAGAGCAGAGTATTCAGCGTTGGAGATTTGTTCTCTCCTGTTTATGAAGTATTTAATTCTATTTAATAAGTAAAGAATTACATTATATTATTATTTGTTTATTAATTATTATAGTGTAAAGAAATCACTCTTGTGACAACATTAATTAACTTTGCAAAGACATAAAGAGCAGAAGTTTGAAGAGATATTTTTAATGTTGATGTGTTATCAGAGTTTTTGTCTGATAAAACATTATGGGATGTTGCTGCTCTTCATATCCCTCATGTCCACAGAGCTATGGTTTCATAAGGCTTTGCTCCATGGAGACTTTTTCGACTTTTCTTCCTCCAGCAGCTTTCAGACGGGGATGTGGGAAACATTTCAGTGAAGTGAACCGATCATCTCCAACCATTATGAAGACAGAAAACCAGTGTGGTTCAGTAAAATCAGGACTTGTCTTACCTGAACTTTGGTGCTGACACAGTCAGGGACCTGGTACCTGAGCTCAGGGGAACTGGAGTGAGATTTAGGCAGCAGGAACGGATAGGACAAAGACCGATACTTCGGCTTCATGATCTGTAGGCAGAGAGAGAGAGAGAGACTCGGACTAGAGAACATCTGACTAAAACACTGTCTGTAGGCTGCTAACAGACTAGAGAACATCTGATGAAAACACTGCCTGTAGGCTGCTAACAGACTAGAGAACATCAACTAGAACACTCCGTGGTGTTCCACTGGTCTGCTAGGGTTCCTTTAAACTGCTGCAGTACTTTGGTGAAGTTCCAGCGCTGAATGAAGTGTCTGGCCACATCTCGGGCGGCTCTCCCGTGGACCACTGAGGCAATGTCGTGCCAGGGCATTCTGGGAGTCGTGTAGCGGTCGATGAAGTCTGGGGAGAAGAGGCAGACAGAAAACAGTTGGACATAAAGAGTTTCTTAGTTTGTTTCCATCAAACTGGTTTCAGAGGAACAATCCATGACTGTTTGAGCTCCAGACCATCAAACGGTTTCTCCAGCTGGATCCAGTCCTTGTAGACGAAGTTGCAGTAGTCCTTTCCGTGCCAGAAGCGAGTGTTTCCCTGTAACTCTCCGACGCCAGTCTTCAGGCTCCGTACTGATCCAGTCCCTGCACACAGATATATATATAACATACTGACAGTAGGTGGACTCATGAACCCGGTTCATGTTCTCCTACCGGCGCTGTCCACACTGCTGACACTGTCCGCTGGCTGCAGGGTGTGTTTGTGCAGGTGTCTGTACAGACTGAAGCGAGCCTTCCTGGTCCGACCGATCCCCTTCAGCTTGGGCAAGTCTACTGGGTCACTGGGCGGTGTCCCCGCTCCATTGCTCCTGGCATCAACAAAGGACACGCCCGTAGAGGGCGGAGCGTTGGTGGGGCCGGCCTGAGGACATGAACAGAGGATGTTTGCTCAGATAGCAGCACTGAGCTAAAGTTAATGAAGCTAATGCAGCACAGATGTTGGTTCATCTCTGTGACTTTAGAGGCTGCAGGTTGTGATGCTGTTAGTCCACCTTAACTACCCCTGAGGGTCTTTTCTCTGTTTCTACATCTCATCTTAAATTCACCCTTTTAAGGTTCTTACATACAAGATAGTGTATTTTATGAACAGCTATACTCTCAGCCCTCTGGAGATGAGGCTCCTGTTTGTCCTGGAACAATGTGGAAAGAAATAATCTGACCAAATCTCTTGTAAACTCCTCTCATCTCATGTGGACCAATAGTTGTGGTTCTTCATGGTTTAAAGAGTGAGGTTGACAGCAGCAGTGGAATATTAGAATAAAATAGGAGATAAATGTAGAATAATTGTCTAAAATCACATTTATAATATTTACTAGAAGTCTGTCTGTCTCTACTTTCACCAGATGTTAGAGGGATGTGACCCTCCACAAAGATATGTCTGGTTAGAGAATCTGTCTCACACTGTTAAGGAGAGGTAGAAAATATTCCTGGATCCAAAATGTAAGGAAGTCTTTCCTGGTTCATCCTTCTACCAGGGTTCGAGGAAAGCCATCCAATAAATGGGTTAACACACAATAATATGTATAAAATTCTGCAGGGATGAGTATCTGATGTTAACCCAAAATCATCCTCAGTAGGACGATGAATCTACGACGAGATGAATCTATGACTATATCTGATATTCTGTCCAAACAATATCATGTTGTGAGGGGACGAAGAAATGATTGGACATCTCATCTTCGGGTCGACATCTCTTATTCTTCAGGTCATCATGAAGGTTATCAGTGTAAATGTGTGTGTAGATCTGAGTGAGAGTTTCCTCTATTGATTCACACAGGCAGACTGTCACTGTGTGACCTTATTGATTGATTAGTTATGTGTTTGTGAGTCTGACCTGCTCCAGGGCCACAGAGCGCGTCACGCTGCCGACGTCTGTCAGCCGGTGCTCTCCGTCGTCCCAGCGGCCGTACGCGAGGTCGATCCCGCCCACGAACGCTACTGATTGGTCAATGACAACGATCTTCTCATGATGCGCCCACAGGTAGACGGAAGAGGAGACGTGGTCTGGATGACGCATCACCT
>CM075194.1:407500-420000 GCA_037577475.1 Chaunax sp. Z400 | reverse complement strand
TAAACAGGTACAGGAGTCACCTGGACAGGCTGTCGATCCGGACTCCGTGTTTGGTCTCGGTGTCTTTGGAGTCCATCTTGATGCTGAACTCTTTATCCAGCAGCAGGACGAAGGAGATGGCCCCAGAGTCCGGCTTCATGTAGAGGAGACACGAGTCCTTCACCACCAGCCAGCTACAGAAGATACAAGATACTCTTCATCATCATCATCATCATCATCACCGCCACCATCATCATCATCACTATAATCATCATCACCACCCCCATCATCATCATCACCACCATCATCATCAGGATTTCTGGTGTTATCTGTGGAACATTCTTGTTTGAGGACAGCATGCAGGGAGAAGTGAGGATGAGGATGTAGGAGGATGGCAGAGTGTTTCCAGTGTGTGGGATTATGTTTGCTGTCTTTAGAAGATAAGAATAAAAAATGTTCACATAATAATTTGGATGAAGAGAAAGAGTGTCAGTGCAGCTGGTCTGAAGATGCTTCTATACTCAACTCACATTTTATCATCATCATCTTTTAAATATGAAATGAGGGTTTTAACTCAGACTCCCAGAAACGTGTGTTCAGCATAATCACACCTGCATTTCACACAACACCAATAAATAAACACATAAAAACATTCTATTTAAATTTGTTTTAATCACCATAATACAACACGTCTCACCTGAGGAACCTCGTCAGACACTGTAGCTAACGTTAGCAAATCTAACCTGAGGAAACACCTGGTCAAACACTGGAGCTAACGTTAGCAAATCTAACCTGAGGAAACACCTGGTCAAACACTGGAGCTAACGTTAGCACGTCTAACCTGAGGAACCTGGTCAGACACTGTAGCTAACATTAGCACGTCTAACCTGAGGAACCTGGTCAGACACTGGAGCTAACATTAGCACGTCTAACCTGAGGAACCTGGTCAAACACATTAGCTAACATTAGCACGTCTAACCTCAGGAGACACCTGGTCAAACAACAATATATGTAAAAGATGAAGAGTGGACCATGTTTGATAGTCTGAAAGACAAGTCCCTACAGCAGCTGCAGCTAATGTTAGCACATTTATATAGAGGAGCAATAAAAGGGCCTAAGACAGGCTGTGTGAATGGGGCTAAAGTCAGTTATGACTGGTTGAGAGCACTGCAAAAAAGAGCAGCTAACATACCAGAAATAAACTGAATTTAAGGAGAAAATGTCTTAATGCTATTGAAATTATCTGTCTGTACAGAATGATAATTTTACTTGTAAAGAAATCTTTAAATAAGTTGGTTCTGGTCTAGAAGTAAGAAGACTAGATAGAAAACTAGTTCATAGCTTTTAAAACAAGATAATTATCTCATTTTTCCAGGTCTTAGAATTTAAATCTTAACAAGTACAGAACAACTTGTGGACAAGTTGACTGTTTGAGATGTTGACGGGTTGAGATGTTGACGGGTTGAGCCCGTCGGGGCTGAGTCTTGCTGACACTGATAGAGTGTAAAACGTTCTATGAAGAACGTTTTACACTCTTCCAGATGAATGAGTCAAGCTCTGGAAGAGACCAGAAGAGACGTCATCACTCACCGTTTGGACCAGCGGTAGCAGGCCCGGTTGTGACCACAGCAGTTCATCCCAGGGATACGATGTCCGCCTGAGCGCTTATAAATCATCCCTTCACTGGCGGAGACAGACAGAGAGGTCACATGACTTCTGTTAAAAACACATGGCGGCTAACAGAGAAGAGACTGAAGAGGAGAAAATGCTCACAGTCCTTTGGGGCCCAGATCATGAATGAATGACATCTGGCTGACGTCAATGAACTCCATCTGAGGACAGACAGCAGACGGAAGACGTGTGACTGTGAGTCCACCTCAGATAGTGGGTCACATGATGAGTTAGCACAGAACTAGCAACAGTCCCTCCTTTTTTGTGATTGTTGCAGCCTAATTTTATATATTTATATAGCATTTTTTTTATTTAAATCCCCCAGTCCACATAGCCAACACTTTACAAGATATTTTTTATCTTATTTGCAGTTTGTGTTTTCTCTGGCTCTCATCTGCCTCACTCAATGAAGTCTCCCTCTCTCCCTCTCCCTCTCTCCCTCTCCCTCTCTCCCTCTCCCTCTCTCCCTCTCTCTCTCTCCCGCTCCCTCTCTCCCTCTCCCTCTCTCCCGCTCCCTCTCTCCCTCTCCCTCTCTCCCTCTCCTTCTCTCTCTCTCCCTCTCCCTCTCCCTCTCTCCCTCTCCCTCTCCCTCTCTCCCTCTCTCTCTCCCTCAACATGTCCAGTTGCTATGTTGAATGAAGCTTTCACACTGTAATGTTAATGTAAACATTTCATCTAAGACTTTTTTATCCCTGAGCTATTTTCTTTATCACACACACAGTTTGTCATGCAAACAGGCATTCACGCTACAAACACTTTATACTGCACAGACATTATCACTAACCGCGCCCATTTAATCTAACTCATGTTGATCTTTCAGCATCAACAGATCTGGATGCAACAGCCTCTGTTATGGTGATATGTTTAGTCTGTCATCCCCACGTTTCAGCCATTCTCCAGGTGTGTTTTACGGTATAAATGTGTTTGTCAGTCGACGACCCATGCAGAATTTGTGACCCATCACCTGATCAGTAGATAAAACAGGAGTTAAATGTCTAAAATGACATTTTATGGTCTGTGTTGTCTCTACTGTCACCAGATGTTAGAGATAAACAGATTGAATGATGATGTCATACTACAGAAACATTGTGGGATGTCTGAAAATCAAATATTTATTATATCTAAAAATCCTTACATTTCATTTAAGTAATTCAATAAATACATTGATGTAATGGTACTTTTACTTTAGTACAGGATCTGAGTACTTCTACTACACATGACGCTGTGTGTCTGTTTACTCACAGTATGGTGATATTTACGGTACATGGCCATCCTCAGCAGCTTGTTCAAATAGTCCTCTAACTGTCTCTGTGAACACACACACACACACACACACACACATTTGCTGCTGTCAGTATTTTAATGATAAAACACACACACACACACACACACACACACACAGTGTGAGGTCAGGACGTCCTGTGCAGTGGCGTACGGCGCTGATACTTACCCTCCTGCTGGACACCTGTTCATCTCTCACCAGCTCGTCTCCCCCGCCTCTTGGCAGGGACGGCATCTCCCTCACCTCGCTCTTCCTCACTGTCCTCCTCCTCACTGTGTGGCTGACAGGAAAAGAGAAAAAATGAATTAAAAAGGCAAAAACATCAAAACCACAAATATAATCTTTAATTTTAATAATAATAGATAATAATAGATCAGTTTAGATTAGATTAGATAATCAGATTAGATTAGCAGATTAGATTAGATTAGATTATATCAGTTTAGATTAGATTAGATTAGACTAGATTAGACTAGATTAGACTAGATTAGATAATCATATTATATTATCAGATTAGATTAGATTAGATTAGACTAGATTAGATAAAATGAGACTAGACTAGATTAGATTAGATTAGATAATCAGATTAGATTAGACTAGATTAGATTAGACTAGATTAGATAGAATGAGATTAGACTATATTCGATTAGACTAGATTAGACTAGATTCAATTAGACTAGATTAGACTAGATTAGATTAGACTATATTAGAATAGATTACATTACATTAGATTTTGAGGTGGTGGTTTCTGCTCTCCGTGTCCCTCTAGAGTTGAAATTAGATTAAATCTCAAAGCAGAGTGTGCATACATGTGTGTAGTGAACCTGTGTGTTAGTGTTTACACAGGTGTACCTACCTGCGTGACGGCAGCGGTATCCTCATGAAGGTCTTGTACGTCCTCAGCTCTCTGTGCAGCTCTAAGAAATGTTTCTCCTTCCTCTTAATCACCCACGTGAACTCGCCATGTTTCAGCTCGATCCTAAACACTGCTGGCAGAGACTAACACACACACAGAGTGATTCTGGTTTCATATAGAGGTAGGTGTTGGATCAGCAGTGAAGGTAAAGACCCTGATGATGTGTGCAGCACCTTGTTGACGCTCCGGTGGTGCGACAGGTTGAAGCGGTCCTGTGCGGCGGTGAATCGCTCCACCTCCAGGATGCGGGCGGTGATGGGTACGGTGGGCAGGTAGACCCTGGCGTTGGCCTCCTTGAAGCCCACTGTAGCGTAGATGGCTGAAAACGGGATGCGACAGTCTCCTGGGAGGAGAGGAGGAGAGGAGAGGAGAGGAGAGGTGGTTGGCTGGATGCTGGAGCTCCAGCATGTAGGAGGTGTTCAGGAGGAGGAGGGGGAGGAGGAGGCTGCATCGCTCAGAGGTTGTCTTTGTTCTAGTGTTCTATGTTTGTCTGTTTGCAGTGTGAGGTCATGGTGAGGTCAATGTGAAGGAAAATACGCCTCATATGTAAGACCAGACGGCTGATGTCACATGTTCACTAGTGATAAACACAGTCACACCTGCAGCCTGTTGGTGAGCCTCGTCTTTTGGTGAACTCACCTAAGTAGTTTCCATCGTAGTCGATCTCCTCCCCCTCCCCGATGTCCAGCTCTCTGGTGTCCAAGCTCTCCACGAGGTCGGCCATCTTGATTCCGTCGTGTGTGTCCGGAGCCGCCGTGGTGTCACAAACTTCAGAGTTCACCAGGTTGAGACTACTGGTTGTCTGCGGAGCCGGACCCAGCATGCTCAGCACAAAGCCCCCAGAGCAGGGCGAGCCTGGAGGAAGAGGAAATGAATAAAGTCTGGACTGTCAGCTCCAGGTGAGACACACCTGGCATTTAAAGGGAATGAAAGATGAACTCTGATTGGTTGAATCCATTTTAAAACACACCTATGAAGAATTAAGACTAAATCCAACCCTGTCATCCTTTGTGACCAGATTATGCTCCATTTAAAAGCTTGTTGGACAGGCCTAGTGACCTTTAGATCAGGACCTGTAGATTACATGGGACCAGATGCCTCCAGCATGGAGACAGAAAACAGAACCACTTCCTGTTGCCACAGCTGTAACCGTGGCGACCAGTCAAGACCCAGCAACATTCCATAAACAACATTCTTCTAAACATATTCCCTTTTTGGGTGTTCGATGGTGAAGGACCGTCTGGTCCAGGATCACACACTTCAAACTGGTTACTGGTTTCTCCACCTCCACCTGCAGATTCTTCTGGACCAACTACTGACTTGATCAATATCTGTGGCTTTAGCATATCCAATATTCATTTAGCATTTTTCCTTGTATAAAACAAAAACCAACACATGCAATTTAAATGTGTTTAAACATCAGAGACGTGTAAACATGTCAACATGTAGACAGATAAAGTGATGCTGAAAGTGACTTCAGCATGTTAGCAGGGTGCTAGTGTAACATGGTTAATGATTCCACTTGCAGTTACTATCTTATTTCGTGTTTTATACATAGATTTTTCTAAAGTGCCATAAATTACTACCTTTTGATTGGCACACATGAACGCCTCCCTACTCCGGCAGACTTCACGGGGAAACCGTCCTCATGTTGAAGCTACCGGTATGTCGATGGTGTTATGTTCTGCCCTTTTTCTGACCTTATTTCGTTAGTTAACCCGGTTTTTAATTTGCCTGAGATATGTGAGACGTTTCTGTTGTGTGCATTTTATGTTTCTTGTACGTTCGAAGGTCTCAAATGTGCATGAAATGTTTATTTACCTAATTAATGTATGTCGCTAATCTAGCGTTAGCATGAAGCTAACCCCTCGTGCGGCTGCCTGCATGATCTAAATAGTAATGCAATTATTTGTTTATTTTAGTGTGTTTTCTGCATTAAGCCATGCTGTGAGAGACTGGAGCTTACCACCCTGTTTTGCCAGGTACATGTTTAACTGTGTTTTAAGATTATATGGTTTTATTTAATATGCTAAATCGAGCAGTCTGCCATGTTGAAGCTACCGGTAATAAATGGCGTGTGGAGCCGAAAGATGACAGACTGGGTGCATTATTTCAAACACAACGCACGAGAGAGTACGAACCCGCTATACTAGCACAAGGTTAGCATTCTGCTACCAGACTATGTTGAGTCTCAGTACACGCCCACAGAGATGACGTCATCATTTAGAAGCAGTTTCTCAGTAGAATGGTCATTGATAGTGTGTCTACAACCCCAGACTGTCCTTTACCTCCAACACAAACACACTGATCTACACTGAGATACAGGTTGGAGTTCTTCCTGCCTCCAGAGGTTCTGACACAAACTTCATTCATGGATCCAGGAGATACAGACGGTTTCAGGTGTTCATTGGACTGAATGGTGAACCAAACCCTGCTGTAAATAAAGGATTAATGAACCTAATGTTTCAGCCAACGTTTAAAATATTATGATACTGATATATAGTTTAACTGACCCACATAATGAATGATGAAGTGAGATCAGCTGATAGCCTCCACCCACCATAAAACCATGTTATCACCACCTTTATGACTGAACACACTGTTACTGTTAATGATGAACTTTGTGCTGCTCAGACGTTTGTTTTTAATCCTCTGAGACATTTTCAGGATGTTTCTGTTTCTATGTTTGTGATAAATGTGGTTTCATCTGTAGACCCTCCTCTTCCTCCTCCTTACTCTCACCAGATCATGTGACTCAGCGACCAATAGGAGGAGAGAGCTCCAATCTCCATCTACTATGTGGTGAAAGAAGAGACAGACAGACTTCTACTAAATATTATAAATGTTATTTCAGACATTTATTTTACATTTATCTCCTATTTTATTCTAATATTCCACTGCTGCTGTCAGCCTCACACTTTAAACCATGAAGAACCAGAACTATTGGTCCTCAGGAGGACAGGTTTGGGTCACATGACCTGTTTCTGCTCTGGGACACGTGGAGCCTGAGATTATAATATACACTACCAGTCAAAACTTTGGACACAGTTTCCCATTCAAGTGGAGGGGTAACTGTGTCCAAACTATTGACTGGTACTGTATATATTATATATTATATTATAATATATAATATAATGTTGATATGAAACATGGAAGAACATTAAAAGGTGAATCAAAGAGGGATGTAAAAATGGAGAAAATAGGGTTAAAGTCCTACATGACGTTTTGATCACAAACTTTTGGTCTAGTTTGTTTCTATGAGATCAGAATAAAGAAATAACTTTACTGGAGGTTTCCTGACGCTGCGTCTGGGCGGAGGAGGGTGGGGTTTGGGTGTAGTGTTGGAATCTGCTCTGTAAGACAACATGTTGAGTAAGACCTGACAGAACACCAGTCAGACAGAAACACACTCCTCCACAGACACACTAACGAAGATGAGCTCCTATAGGTCACCTCACCGCAGGGAGCACAGAAACAAACACTTATTAAGAAGCTAAAAACCAGTTCAACCAGTCAGAGCAGTGATTCTGGGAGCTTTCAGCCCAGACAGCGGCTCAGTAAACAGAAGAAGAAGAAGAGGAAGAAAACCACCGCCGACATCCAACATGACTCAGCAGAAACACCACAGCCTGCTGGGAAACATTCTGTCCTCCATCTTTTTACCTCCACTGATCATTTCCTCCGTCTTCCACACCATCAGATTAAACCTTTATTATCTAACCAGTGTCATTAAAACATCTGAATCATGAGATGAGATCCAGACTCTTCCAAACCACCTCCTCTCAGCAGTTCGTTCTGTTTGGACAGTAAACCAATAGATAAGAAGTAAACACTCCTCCAGCACTGAACAAGATCCAACCCGCCCCAGTACAGCTGGCTGTCACACTGAGGTAACGGTTCCAGGTACTGGAGAGTCCAGAATCAATCCTGATTACTGGTTCCAGTAACTGGAGGAACTCCTCCACCTTCACCACACTGTTAAACATCCTGCAGACAGGATTAAAGAACGTCTCTATCTGATGAATCAGAGTTCGTCCATCAGTCCGTCTGTAGCTCAGAGACAGGAGGATGACAACGTGAGGAAGATCTCTGAGCACATAGTCATCCTCCTGCCTCCATCATGCCTACATGCTCAGGAGAGTCTGGATCCACACCGGAGGGCAGCTTACTGCCATATTTAAATGGACCCTGACCCGACAGACTCAAGTCACCTCACCTGTCACTTTAGCCTTAACCACTTTTAGCATCAAGCCTCTGGGGTCCGGGTCATCTTAAATCGACCTTTTTAAGGTAGCTGGAGGAGAAAAGATCGGGACGTCTGCTGTGAACTCGACTCGAATCGAATCGAATCGACTTGACCTCAACCCCTCATCAGCCATTGTGTTTTAACGTTTGTTGAACTTTTTGTGTTAAACTTGGACCTGGAACATAATGACATAAAGTATTGATAAAGACTTCTTTCCCAGGTTAGACATCCAATCAGCTGCCAGTAGCAGCTAAAGCTCTGGAGATCTGTTAGCAGTTAGCTCTATCAGTAGTCCGTTCAGACTTTTAGCTGGCTGCTACAAGCCAGGGCTAATCAGTTAGCTCCTTTACTCAGGTGTGATAATATTTCTGGGTAACAGCGTCCAGTTTTTGGTGCTGAAACACTGAAGAACCACCAGACTGAGAGACAGCAGCAACGTCTGGTTTAGGAACTGAGAACTGAATATGGTCGGGCCGCAGAAACATGGTGGACAAAAGAAAATGTTTGATTGACAGAAACTTTATTTATTTGTGTTGTATATCATGTTTTTGCTTATTGTCATAAGATTAATTCATGTTGATCAGTCAGAAAGCTCCCAGATCTCTCAGAGCGAATAGTTGTGAAGAAGTGACCCGTTCAACAGGTAAATTAATGGATTAACTGAGAGTCTGGAATCTTTAAAGAACAGGATCATATTTTTAACATTTGATACATTTGATTGGTTTAAATCATTCAAACTGATTTTCTAACATACAGGATACAACAGTGTCTTTAAAGTCCTGCAGCCTTACATTCCAGAAGTATCCCCGGCTCCAAGAATACCCACAACCCCCACCCCCACCAACCCACCCCGCTGAGGGAATGCTAGTGGTTTGGATGTCAAACATACATGTAGAGAAGCATCATGCTATCTGTGTCTGCAGCAAAGAGAAAATGCAAAGGCGTTATCTCTTCCAACGATGCTGCCTACTTCCTGCTTCCTGTCCTGTTGTCATGGCGACAGTTTTAACAGCCAGCGAGCTGTCTGTATATAAATATCGCCTCTCCCTCATCCCTCTGAAATGTCAATTAGCTGTAAAACCAAAAATGAAGAAATGAGACGGTGAGAGAGTTTCAGAGAGTAATGATGATCAATATCAGATCAATAATCTATCCAACATTTGACTCAGAATTTTAGTCTGATGCTGCCTCAGAGAATCATTAAAAACATATTGCAACATTTTTCATGCAGAAACCAACCTTCATAACCTATATATAATGTCTGTCAGCAGCCAACTAGCTTAGCTTAGCATAAAAACTGAAACGTGTTGGAAAAAGTTGAAATATGTTTATTTGTTACACAAAGTTAGATGAGATGATTTATACCACTTCTATCAGTGTAAGATCATATTTATGAGAGACACAGTGAGTTTCTCGGTAATCTATTACCAAGCAGCTCTGTCAGGTCAACCAAGGTCTAATGATTTAGAGGCTCAGCAGGTAGCTTAGTGCCGTACGGTAATATTTTAAATGAATAACCTGAAGCCATCCAATCATGTTTTGGCATGTAAACACTGCATCACAATAATCCAGCCGGGATGTAATAAAGCATGAATCACTGAAGATTATTAAAACAAAGAGATGATCTAATTCTACAAACATTTCTCAAGTGGAAAATCACAACCAACCTTTTAGCATAAGAGTCGAGGTTCTGGCCTAAAATGACTCCGAGATTTTTAACAGTCGGTACCAGAGATCCAACCGAACTCCAGGCCTAAAATAAGGATTTAAGATGAAGAATATAGCATTAGCAGCGAGGATAAAGTTACTGATTCAGGTGGTTTGAAGGACAAATACTGCAGAGTATCATCTGCATAATAATGAAGTTAAAATATTGTGTTGTTTAAACAATTTGCCCAAAGGGAATAAATAAATAGAATAAAACTGGTGCTAAACTGGAGCCCTGCGGGACTCCGTAGACAATGCTAGAGAGGAGACAAAGTCATCTACAAACACAACAAATGTTCTGTCTGCATATTTTGAGGAGAACAACCAGAAGCAGAACAATGATCAACCATTATCATCAGCCTCCATCATCAACCTCCATCATCAACCATCATCATCAACCTCCATCATCAACCATCATCATCAGCCTCCATCATCAACCATCATCATCAGCCTCCATCATCAACCTCCTTCATCAACCATCATCATCAACCTCCATCATCAACCATCATCATCAACCTCCATCATCAACCATCATCATCAGCCTCCATCATCAACCTCCTTCATCAACCATCATCATCAACCTCCATCATCAACCATCATCATCAACCTTCATCATCAGCCTTCATCATCAGCCTCCATCATCAACCATCATCATCAGCCTCCATCATCAACCTCCATCATCAACCATCATCATCAGCCTCCATCATCAACCTCCATCATCAACCATCATCATCAACCTCCATCATCAACCATCATCATCAACCTCCATCATCAACCATCATCATCAACCTCCATCATCAACCATCATCATCAGCCTCCATCATCAACCTCCTTCATCAACCATCATCATCAACCTCCATCATCAACCATCATCATCAACCTTCATCATCAGTCTTCATCATCAGCCTCCATCATCAACCATCATCATCAGCCTCTATCATCAACCTCCATCATCAACCATCATCATCAACCTCCATCATCAACCATCATCATCAGCCTCCATCATCAACCTCCATCATCAACCATCATCATCAACCTCCATCATCAACCATCATCATCAACCTTCATCATCAGCCTTCATCATCAGCCTCCATCATCAACCATCATCATCAGCCTCCATCATCAACCATCATCATCAGCCTCCATCATCAACCTCCATCATCAACCACCATCATCAACCTCCATCATCAACCATCATCATCAGCCTCCATCATCAACCTCCATCATCAACCATCATCATCAACCTCCATCATCAACCATCATCATCAGCCTCCATCATCAACCTTCATCATCAGCCTTCATCATCAACCTCCATCATCAACCATCATCATCAACCCTCATCATCATCAACCTCCATCATCAACCATCATCATCAACCTCCATCATCAACCATCATCATCAGCCTCCATCATCAACCATCATCATCAACCTCCATCATCAACCATCATCATCAACCTCCATCATCAACCATCATCATCAACCTCCATCATCATCAACCATCATCATCAGCCTCCATCATCAACCATCATCATCAACCTCCATCATCAACCTCCATCATCAACCATCATCATCAACCATCATCATCAGCCTCCATCATCAACCATCATCATCAACCTCCATCATCAACCATCATCATCAACCTCCATCGTCAACCTCCATCATCAACCTCCATCATCAACCATCATCATCAACCTCCATCATCAACCATCATCATCAGCCTCCATCATCAACCATCATCAGCCTCCATCATCAACCATCATCATCAACCTCCATCATCAACCATCATCATCAGCCTCCATCATCAACCTCCATCATCAACCTCCATCATCAACCTCCATCATCAACCATCATCATCAACCATCATCATCAGCCTCCATCATCAACCATCATCATCAACCTCCATCATCAACCATCATCATCAACCTCCGTCATCAACCATCATCATCAGCCTCCATCATCAACCATCATCATCAGCCTCCATCATCAACCTCCATCATCAACCATCATCATCAGCCTTCATCATCAACCTCCATCATCAACCATCATCATCATCAGCCTTCATCAGGATATCATCGACAGCTCTTACATTGAAATGCATTAGAAATATGAATATTGATCAAACATGATTATTTATTAGATTAGATCAAATGTCCAGACTAAACCTGGACTAAAACAGGATCATGTGACTAAATATGATAAAGACTAGTGTAAAAATACCCAAAGGGGAGGATTAGTGACACTAATCCTCCCCTTTGGGTATTTGTTAACAAGTATTGTTTGTTCCTCAGCCAAGGAGGCTCCTAGAGGGGGGGGGCACCTGGTCTGCATCCCAATATGATAAAAACTAATGACACTGTGGCAGCCTGGTTGTGTTTGGGGGAGGGAGAGAGAACTGATTGCTCTCTCTCCCTCATATATGTGAGCGTGGTGGACCTGGACCTAAAAAGGCCGACTGGAAGAGTCTCAGCCTAACCAGACTGGAGACGCAAGAGGGTGTCTGGGACTGGAACTGAAGAGCATCTGTGTGTTTGAGTTTCTGTTTGTGAAGTTGAAAAGCTGTTTTATGTTAAGTTTATTTTGTGTTACACGTTCAGTTTGTTTGTGTTAATAAAAACCTGTTCCAAGCATTGACATTGTGTCTCACTGAGGGAACCCACAAGAGTTAGTTAGTCATTCTTGGGACTAGATACAAGAGTGGTAGC
>CM075194.1:330000-402500 GCA_037577475.1 Chaunax sp. Z400 | reverse complement strand
CTTACACAACACATATACACAACACATATACACAACACCACACATACACAACACATATACACAACAACACACATACACAACATATATACACAACACCACACATACACAACACATATACACAACAACACACATACACAACACATATACACAACACCACACATACACAACATATATACACAACACCACACATACACAACATATATACACAACACCACACATACACAACACATATACACAACAACACACATACACAACACATATACACAACACATATACACAACACATATACACAACACATATACACAACACATATACACAACAACTTACACAACACATATACACAACACATATACACAACACCACACATACACAACACATATACACAACAACACACATACACAACATATATACACAACACCACACATACACAACACATATACACAACAACACACATACACAACATATATACACAACAACACACATACACAACACATATACACAACAACACACATACACAACACATATACACAACAACACACATACACAACATATATACACAACAACACACATACACAACACATATACACAACAACACACATACACAACATATATACACAACACCACACATACACAACATATATACACAACAACACACATACACAACACATATACACAACAACACACATACACAACACATATACACAACATCACACACAACACATATACACAACAACACACATACACAACAAATATACACAACACATATACACAACAACTTACACAACACATATACACAACACATATACACAACACCACACATACACAACACATATACACAACATCACACATACACAACACATATACACAACAACACACATACACAACAAATATACACAACAACACACATACACAACAAATATACACAACAACACACATACACAACAAATATACACAACACATATACACAACAAATATACACAACAACACACATACACAACACATATACACAACACATATACACAACAACACACATACACAACACACATACACAACACATATACACAACAAATATACACAACAACTTACACAACAAATATACACAACAACACACACAACACATATACACAACAACACACATACACAACACACATACACAACACACATACACAACAAATATACACAACAACTTACACAACAAATATACACAACAACACACACAACACATATACACAACAACACACATACACAACACATATACACAACAACTTACACAACAAATATACACAACAACACACATACACAACACACATACACAACACATATACACAACACATATACACAACAACACACATACACAACACACATACACAACACACATACACAACACACATACACAACACATATACACAACACACATACACAACACATATACACAACAACACACATACACAACACACATACACAACACATATACACAACAACACACATACACAACACACATACACAACACACATACACAACACACATACACAACACATATACACAACACACATACACAACACATATACACAACAACACACATACACAACACACATACACAACACATATACACAACAAATATACACAACAACTTACACAACAAATATACACAACAACACACACAACACATATACACAACAACACACATACACAACACACATACACAACACACATACACAACAAATATACACAACAACTTACACAACAAATATACACAACAACACACACAACACATATACACAACAACACACATACACAACACATATACACAACAAATATACACAACAACACACATACACAACACACATACACAACAAATATACACAACAACTTACACAACAAATATACACAACAACACACACAACACATATACACAACAACACACATACACAACACATATACACAACAACTTACACAACAAATATAAACAACAACACACATACACAACAAATATACACAACAACACACATACACAACACATATACATAACACATATACACAACAACACACATACACAACAAATATACACAACACATATACACAACAACTTACACAACAAATATACACAACAACACACACAAACACATACAGGATCAGACTCACAGCAGAAGAAGAAAACGAGGCTGTTTGGGACAGAAGGGTCCTGGTCTTCTTCTTCTGTCTTCTTCTGTCCCTCGTCAGGATCTGACTGATCCTGATCCACTGGTCAGAAACCTACTGGTATCTACTGGTATCTACTGGTATCTACTACACACAGTACAAAGGGCACAGAGATAACAGGGTTTCACTTCACAGCAATAAAAATAGAACATAAATCATAAACCAGACGTCATAAGAGACAAACCTCCACCCAGACAGCTCAGTTCCTCCATCATGTCGCCATGAACCACCAGTCCTCTGATAGGCTGACCCTCATCATGTGATCCTGGACCATGAAAACCTGCCCCTAGAATCTGGATCACATTGGCATCATTATTAATCTGATAGTTATTCTAGAAAAACTAGATTTCACTGATGGTGGTTTTCTTCAGGATCCAGATCAGGAACTGTTGAAGATAAATTTGACCCCAAACTGAATCAGTTCATGAATCAGAGTAAAGTCATCACCCTGCTGGTTGGAGCTAACTGTTAGCTAACCTTAGCTAAAGCTATTTTTTCTGTTTCCTGTGATTTCATGCTCAAACGTCTCATTGGTTTATTTGGTTAGAACACACCAATCAGACAGGAGATACAGCCAATCAGAAGGGATAAACCAGTCATCTGTCAGTCCTACAGGTAACCAGCTGCTCCACATGATCTCATTACTTTAATGATGACATCATATTTCAGTAAACATTCAAGGCGTTTTTAGATTCTAGAGACAATAATTAGTTGGTATAAACTACTGATGATGAACACGTGATTCCAGATGTAGGAGGAGCTTTACAGGGTCAACCAATCAGGTGGGGTTAATTCATTTGACATGAGGCAGATCCACGTCATCGACATTAAAATGTAAATATGTTTTAACATTAAGAAGGTTTGAATGAATCTATTTTCAGATGAAGAATCTTATTATTTACATTTACTGTTGAGGGTTTAGAATTTATTATTATTATTATTAATCATGTCTAACTTTCATTGGACAGTATTATTACACTCATCTTGACTCTTCATTATTCACTCTGACAGGATGCGACCCCACTCAGGAGCGGGTCTTTATTCTGACTCCAATGTGGATTCAGGTCCTGTGACAGTCTTGGTAAGCATAGTGAGCACCTGCAGGTGGCGCTGCAGTACCGGACTAACCTCAGACCCCGACCACCCTCCCTCTGAGCAGCCCTTCACCTGTATATCATCGGAGTCGGCTCCACTCAGAGGAGCAGATGCGGATTCTCTTCAGCCCCTCTGAAGACCTGCTGCTGTGATGAAGATGAAGATGAAGATGAGGGCGCGCCAGTCCTTCGTGGTGCTCGTGACTTTTATCAAAGTGTCTCTTTTCCGTCATACAGTGTTTGTTTTCTCTCTGGTTGTCGTTTTTCCTTTTGTGTTTGGTTGAAGTTTCGGGACATCAGCGTCTCACGCGCCTCCGTCACCTCCTCAGCTCTGACCAGTCTGAAGCTTGTGCGCACAGAGGATGTGGATCTCCTCTCCCAGTTAGAATTTCTCTAATTATTTCAGGTCTGCTGCGTCTGATTGGATAATCATCTGCGATGTTTTAACCAACACGCGCCTCCTCTGAGCCCCAAACCCCGTCGGACCTCCTAAGAGCTGGATGTTTGTGTTAGACCGTGGAGAGGATCATCTGCTCTCTGAGGTGGTTTTACGCACGACTGCCAACCTTCGCCATCAGCTGCAGCGCCAAACATTCATGATGGGAGAACTGGGCAGCGCCAGGCGGCTTGAGGAATCCCAGACCCGCGGTGTCTTCATCCCGTGAGTGGTCAGCATGCCCTCTTGGCCCAGTGAGTCGGAGTGCCTCTCCCATAACTGCAGCTGGGAGGAGACCCACAACACCACCTCGACCGTTGACCTCAGCTTTCCTCCTCTCAACTACTACTCCATCCCCCTCCTCACCGCCATCACCACCGCCTGCACGCTGCTCTTCCTGGTCGGGGTGGCCGGGAACGTCATGACCATTCTGGTGGTCAGTAAGTACCGGGACATGCGCACCACCACCAACCTGTACCTGTGCAGCATGGCGGTATCCGACCTGCTCATCTTCCTGTGCATGCCCCTGGATCTGTACCGCATGTGGAGGTACAGACCCTGGAGGTTCGGGGACGCGCTCTGTAAACTGTTTCAGTTCGTGTCGGAGTCCTGCACCTACTCCACCATTCTGAGCATCACGGCTCTGTCCGTGGAGCGCTACCTGGCCATCTGTTTCCCTCTGCGCGCCAAAGCTCTGGTTACCAAACGGCGGGTTCGCGCGCTCATCCTCCTCCTCTGGACAGTGTCTCTGCTGAGCGCCGGACCCGTGTTTGTTATGGTGGGAGTGGAGCGGGACAGCATGGAGCCGACCAATCACAGCTCGGAACTGAATTTGACGGGTTTGTCGCCGGACGCCGCGGACACCCGGGAGTGTAAGATGACCCATTACGCGGTGGAGTCCGGCCTGATGGGAGCGATGGTGTGGCTGAGCTCCGTTTTCTTCTTCATGCCGGTGTTCTGTCTCACGGTGCTCTACAGCCTCATCGGCCGCCGGCTGTGGCAGAGACACCGGGAGACCACCATCAAGTCCCGCGTGGCTCACCGCGACAAGAGCAACAGGCAGACCATCAAGATGCTGGGTGAGTTTGGAGAGCGCGTAATTACGCACAGACGTAACCTGGTTTGAAGTCTATAAAGGAACATTTTCACCTCTAAAAATCTAACAGGTGTTCCTCCTCTGAGATATTTTAATACTGAGTCACATCAGATGTTAGAAACACGTGACGTCATCACAGCATGTTTTTATGCTTGAATAAAACACTTTGGTTCACATCTCACTCCTAAAACGTCAGACACATTTGTTTGAATCCCATTCATACAAATTGATCACGTGATTGTTGTATAATTATTATAAGATATATTAACATTAGCGGATTGTGACAGACTCTCATAAAATACATTTACAAACATGTAATGGTGGATTTTTACATTTCAGAGATTCATTCATGAATAATTGACCAGATTGATCAGATGTCCTGTTACAGGCCTGACGTCAGTTAGTCTGTTTTTAATGAAGCAATCCTATATAAATGATTATTATGATGATAATGTATTAATAGAGTTCAGACATAAAATGCTGCACAGAGAAAAAGTTAGACGGAACTAATTCTAAACGTTAACATTTACAGTGTGACGTCATTTTATTCACATATTTCATGTGGCATGTGTTAAATACATAATTTAACAAAAGGAACAACGCTATTCATCTGACAGTCATGCTAACATCTAGCCGTTAGCATACAAGCTAGGACTTTCAGTAAGTTTATTCTGTGATCTTTATCTCCGCCCACTTTGGTTTGTCTGCTGACAGATTGTCATTAAAGGGGTTGGAAGAAGAGTTTTTCTAACTTTGGATCCAGATGAATTTTTCTTTAACTCTTCTTGAACCTGAGGGCAGACATTTAATTCAAAAAGTTCTAGACAAATTTACCTGAACCTTTAATCAGGAACATGTGATTAAATGTTTGGAAGGATCCGCCCAGCTGGGACAGGATATACTGACTCTGTTCTCACTACTAAAAACGTTCTGGAGGGATCCAGGTTCCAGATGTTCCATATACAGAGTCGTGACTGGTGAGGAGAGGGACCTTTGGTAGCAGGACTCAGTCTTGGTGGAGGTTTATGGTCTCCAGATGCTCGTGAAGCTGAAGGGTTAGAACCTGTTACACCAAAATAAGAAAATTATGTCAATCCAAGACATTAAGAAACAGTTTTACTGTCAGCATCCGAAATGTTGAACATCAGGCTAAAGTATCCCAGAAAACATGTCTTAAAAGGTTACCTCCTCATCCTCTACCTCCTCCTCCTCCCCTTCCTCCCCCCTTCCTCCTCCTCCTCCTCTTCCTCCCCTTCCTCCCCCCTTCCTCCTCCTCTTCGTCCCCTTCCTCCCCCCTTCCTCCTCCTCCTCCAGTGGTGGTGGTGCTGGCCTTCATCCTGTGCTGGTTGCCGTTCCACATGGGTCGCTACCTTCAGTTCCGTTCTCTGGACGCTCCGTCCCCGCTGCTGTCCCTGCTGTCAGAGTACTGCAGTCTGGTATCGGTGGTTCTCTTCTACCTGAGTGCCGCCATCAACCCCATCCTCTACAACACCATGTCCTGGAAGTACCGAGGCGCCGCGGCGCGCCTCTTCGGCCTGACCGACGGCCAACCACAGCGAGGCCGCACAGCGAGCACGATGAAGGGAGACAGCTGGACAGAATCAGTCAGCTTCTGATCACAGAGAACGTCTGCAGACACCTTAACGTTTATTCATCAAACGGGACGGCTTAAAAGACATGACATGAAGCTCCACGTGTCCCAGAGCAGAAACAGGTCATGTGACCCAAACCTGTCCTCCTGAGGACCAATAGTTGTGGTTCTTCATGGTTTAAAGTGTGAGGCTGACAGCAGCAGTGGCATATTAGAATAAAATAGGAGATAAATGTAGAATAAATGTCTAAAATAACATTTATAATATTTAGTAGAAGATGTTAGAGGGAGACTGGGGCTCAAATCAGCGTCAGTCTGCTGGTTACACACTAGTGATGATGTAACTCTGCTGGTTACACACTAGTGATGATGTAACTCTGCTGGTTCACACTAGTGATGCACAGATCAGCTCTGACATCATCATATTTTCAACCACCTGAACCAATGATTGTCTCTGATTTAGAGACTCCATTCTCATGGACATTTGACATCACCTCTAGTGGAGCCTCAGGATTTATCAGGAGGACGTCTGTTCTAATCCAAACTGTTTCACTGTATGAACCTGGACTGTGTGGGACCTTTAGGATGTGTAGAAGAACACAGAACATTCATTAACAGTAGATCCTGTCATCGTGTCGGAGATTTAAATCATTTATGAAGTTAAGCTGCTGTGCATTGTGGGTAAATGTCACAGATAGCAGAGACACACTTCTGGTTTCTGATGCTGGGGGATCACTGCAGGTGATGTCATCAGTATTTTGGCTGGGCGTCTTTGCATCTTGTGCTCAGATTATATGGCAGGTAATCAGTTGGACACGCCCTAAATTCATTTATAATCATGAGCTATAGATTAAATAGAGTCCTTAATGTTTAGTGGTCACATAGAGAACTGTGTTAAAAGCATCATGAGACAAAGAATGTTGGCGTTTCCATGGAAACCAACATTTCTATCTAGGTGTGCTGATGTCATGTTCGTCGGCGTCGGTCTGTCAGGAAACACCAACACTAATGGATTTTAATGAAACTTCCTAAAAGGGTTGGATGGGTGTCAGAGAAGAACTTCTTAAAGTTTGATTGGATCAGGATAAAGGGGCGGAGTCAGGATTTTTTGTGCCGTTGTTGTCGATACTGATTTTCATGAAACCAGGTGAACATGAGCGAAAAATGGAATCATTTTATTTTGGAGTAGATCCCGATAAAGGGGTGGAGCTATGTTTTTTTTTTGATGATGCACATGTCTTGTGGGAATTTAAACTGGGGTCTAATTTAATTGAAAGTGTCTGTTGGTCCTCGGTGGAGGTCGGGTTCCACCGAGGACCACTCTGGGTAGAGGGTATTCTCATCTGTGGATCCTGTCTATGATGTACGTCTTATCTGGTTTGTTGATTTGCTATCAGATTGGTTTTAAATGGTTTAAGGACACTGATGGTTTCTATGGAGATGACATCTATATTGCGTTATTATAATGCATTCATAAAGCTTCATGACTCCATCAGGCTTCCTGCTGCAGTCATAAAACACAACAGAACTGATGGACCACAGGTTGACTGTTCATGTATTATAACTGCTTCTAAACACCTGTCAGCTCTAATGGGGACTCCTGATTGGCCAGCACTGATTAAATATTACGCTGTTCTACAAGAAGAGCTTTAAAAGGGACTTTATAGGAAATGATAATGTAAAGTATCACCGGTCTGTCAGTGATGTCATGTTTGTTTTAACATGTAAATAGTTGTTTGTAAAGCTGCTTTAATGATGCTGATTATTTAATCATGTACAGGATGTACAATAATTAAAATGAGCTAAATTTGACTCATATTCTCTCTTATTTTGGAAGGTCTGAACAGCTGTTGGGTAACTGTTGATGAATTCTAGTTAATGTCTAATTTAAATGTGTTTAAACATCAGAGATGTGTAAACATGTCAACATGTAGAGATAAAGTGATGCTGAAAGTGACTTCAGCATGTTAGCAGGGTGCTAGCACAAGGTTAGCATTCTGCTACCATACTATGTTTAGTCTCAGTACACGCCCACAGAGATGACATCATCATTTGGAACCAGTTAAACAGTGGATGGTCTGGACCTTTCTCAGTAGAATGTTCACTGATAGTGTGTCAACCCAAGACTGTCCTTTACCTCTAACACAAACACACAGAGGTCCCCCTGAGGTCCCTTCAGGAACCTGGTCCACAGACCTGAGGTCTGAAGAGGAAGAGGGTGAGAGTGAAATGAAGGCTGACCTCACCACACCATCCAGAGTCATGAACACAGGCCACCAGCTAGGTGGTGCAATGATAACAACTTGCTGTTGTCATGGTGATGCCCTCAGGGCGGGGCTCCGATCCAACGTGGAGTTTGGGATGATGTAAGTTTGTGTTACAACATCTTCCTGTTTATGGTGAAACATAGACATGTGACGCGCTGCCATGGCCACGCCCCTCTAGTTTTACATGTAACTTTTCATCGTTAAAGTTGTTAAGATTCCACCAACTGGATTTAAGGTGATTTGATTAAATCTGTGGGAGGAGTTTGTTAAAGAACGACACCTGGAAATAGTGAAAAAATTCATGCTAAATTCAAAATAGCCAACTTCCTGTTTGGTTTAGGTCATGACTCCAACAGGTCTGATTCACCTGCCTCCTAAACTTGGTCCATGTGGATTAAAGTCACTAGTGAGCCATTTTCCACTCTCATGTCCAAAAACAATAAAACATGTGATGGTTAAAACACATGTAAATATGAGGTCTCACTGGTTCCTGGTTCCTCCGGTTCACATGTCTGATCTGTGGATGACAGGTGAGCAGAAGAACAGGTGAGGTCCAGACCTCAGGTCTCTATAGTGGAACATGTGAGATGACGGTTCAGCTGTGGATCATCTCCATCACTGAGAGTCTGAATATGCAGTCACCTCTTTATGTGGAGCACCACCTGGGACCAGTTACGACCTGCTGGTGTTAACTGGTAGCAAACAAAGGTGGGCGTGTCCACGTCAGAGGCTGGTGCAGAGATTTGGTGCTGACGGTCCCACAGAGGTCTCATGCAGACTTTAAACAGTTACTGTAGGGTCTGTGGTGGTCCGAGTCCCAGAGACAGTTCTAAACCAGTCTGAGGGGGTTTTATCCATTTTTACCAAAGCCATCTTTTTAAGGTGCTTCTATACAAAATAATATTTACTTGCTTCATATCAAAATTTACAATCTCAGCTTTCTGAAAGTCATTTCTCCGTGACCAATGTCCAAACAGGTCATGTGATCCAAACCTGTCCTCCTGTGGACCAATAGTTGTGGTTCTTCATGGTTTAAAGTGTGAGGCTGACAGCAGCAGTGGAATATTAGAATAAAATAGGAGATAAATGTAGAATAAATGTCTGAAAAAACATTTATAATATTTAGTAGAAGTCTGTCTGTCTCTACTTTCACCAGATGTTAGAGGGAGACTGGAGCTCTCTCCTCCTATTGGTCGCTGTGAGTCACATGATCTGTTGAGAGTAAGGAGGAGGAAGAGGAGGGTCTACAGATTCATCAACATTTAAAGCTCATCTATCACAAACATATTAATAAAAATATCATGAAAAACCATGATTGGACCTCAGAGGGTTGAGAGGACCACATGTTTAAACCCTGAGAGACCAAAGTTCAAACAGTCACACCTGTCGACAGTTAAGATGTAAAAACCTTTAACGGGATCCTGGTGTGAAGGTTGGTACCTACCTAAAGTGGTCCAGGGCAGAACAGCTGGTGAATCGGTGACAGGGTCAGGGTTGATGCACCTGGGGGGCGAAGACCAGCCCACCTGGTTCAGTTCCTGGTGAAAATGTTGATGCTGTCCTTCGTAGAACGGAGTCAGAGACTGAACAGCTAGCTGCTGCGCCGCAGACCAATCAGAGAGCCTGACACCGTCCACCACCAGAGCAAGCTGCAATGTGCATGTGAGCCTCAGAAGCCAATCAGAAGGCTGCTTGGTCTCATGAATCTGAAGATCAGTGGGTATGTTATGGAACCAGGATGCATTATGGGAAGGAGGTGGCAGAAGCACCAAGGCTAGTTTATAGTGGTCGTGTGGTTCTTCTGACTTCATGTCATATCAGGATCTCATTCCCTTCACCTGGTTGTCCCCACCCATCTCCTCCTCACCTGCAGCCCATTCGCTCATCAGAGACCAGCCTTTTCTCATCTGTCTGACTTTGGACTGATCACAGATCAGATACCAATCTGACTGAGCATCTGTGGGACATACCTGGTGCCACAGGACCCCGCCCTAGAGGTCCTGTTTTTGTCTTCATGGGTCAGAGCCTAGTCTAATCCACAGGTAGACCTTCATGGATCAGACTTGTTCTGGTGTGTTCCATGGATGAAGCAGCAGCAAAAAGGCCACCTGTTAGGACCAGACCAGGTTCTCCCTCTCAGGGCACATGCTGATGGCTCTCTCTCACTCTACAGCTGTTCTATCCCATGATAATAAAGAATAAAAACAATGTTGCCTCTCGGAACCAGGACCAGACTGACTTTAGAATGTCAGCAGGACACAGTTACACCGATGATCCATAACATAAAAACCACCTGCCTAATATTGGTCCCATTTTGGTCTGGACCTCTGAAGGTGTGCTGTGGTATCTGGCACCAAGACATCAGCAGCAGATCCTTTTAAGTCCTCTAAGTTGTGAGGTGGGGCCTCCATGGATCGGACTCATTTGTCTTCCCATAGATGCCGGACTGGACTGAGATCTGAGGACTTTGGAGACCAAGTCAACACTTTGAACTTGTCTTTGTGTCCCTCAAACCATTCCATGCCATTGCTCCATGGTCCAGTTCTCCGGTTCACCGGTTGTCCTTTCTTAGACCACTTTCAGTAGATACTAACCTCTGAAAACCCGGACCACCCACCAAGACCTGCAGTTGTGGAGATGCTCTGACCCAGTCATCTAGCCATCCCAATCAGGCCCATATCAAAGTCGCTCACATCCTGAGGTTTGACCATTTTTTCTGCTTCCAGGACAAAATGTTCACTTGCTGCCTGATGTATCCCACCCATTGACAGTTGCCATGGTAACAGTGGTGATCATGTTATGGCTGATTGGTGTCAATTAGATGGACAGACTGACGTCTTTCTGGATCAGTTTTCGGTCGGACATTCATTCCTGAATAAAGTCACAGACGATCCGGTTTAATGTTAACGTGTTATTTTAATATTCAAACTTTATTATCTAAACTGTTACAGACCTGTATATAAGTATGAGTCAGTGCTGATGACACAATGACACAAACAGGAAGCAGAGTCAGAAAAAAATCAAAACATTTATTGGGCATAAATATATTATATATACGCTACCGATACAGTTGTCTTACATACATAGGGTAGTATTTGCAAAAATCTATACATTAAAATTGATATGGCAGTTTCTTTAATATAATGCATATGAAATTGTCTAACATTTACAATACAAGAAGAAATGCATGAATTTCTTTTTTATTCAATTCGTAGACCATGACGACATTGGAATGTTTGCTTTTAAATCGTGAGGTAAAAATACGTTTGTCTCGCTTCAAAAATAGTTAAATACCTGTGAGTCTTTGTCAAATCACCAAATTCTCAGTCAAAATCTCTGCTTACTGTAAAATGTACAAAAACATGACAAAAAAATAAAAAGGAAAATAAACCGGTCAGAAGGCACGTAGAGGGAGTACCCTGCCCCGAAACGCCCCGCCCAGATCGGCCAACAGGCCGACCCCTGCTGGGGCGCCAAGGCTCGAAGGGGGAAATAAGGGGGCTGTGGGGGGGGGCAACAACATCAGGGCTTTAAGGACCATGAGCGAGTTTGAGAGAGGCACCGTGCTCCCTGTGAACTTCCTTTGTTGCCGTCGTTTGTGCAGGGAGCAGAACGTCACAGTGACGCCAACGACACCATAATGCCATGAATGTAACAGACTTTAGCCGCTGGCAATCGTGTTGGATCGGAGCGAAGGCGTCGCCTCTCGCTCGAACCTCGTCGAGTCTGACGCTCAGCTTCAAAAAGTGCTTCAACTGTTAGTCATATGTCATCTATAGATACTCTGATATCATCTGAACACAACACTGGATACAAACACAAGCCTGAACCAGGAGTCCTCTAGATTATTACTGAAACCAGGATCTGTCCTCCAACAGGGGGCGACACATCTCAAAATGGCACATTTGTTGCTTTACAAAATAATAAATGATAATATGAAAAGAAGCATAATCACAGATCAAGTTAATGTTTTTCCTTTTGAGAGAATAATAATGCATCACAGAACCCTTTAGACGACACCTAGTGGACGCGGAGAGAACTGCACTTTGGCAAGAAAACCATCAGAGGAGATGAGAAGCTTCATTATAACACTAATCACATAAAAACAGACTCCTCCCCCAGGCTTTGCTACATGTGTCTAAGCGTTATGAGAGCTGCCCGGCTGAGCCCGGCCGAGACAGGAGATGAAACGTTTGGTTACATGTGATGATAAGTCGACGGACTGAGGAGCTACAGGTACAGGAATACCTAAAGGGTTACTGAGAAACAGGAATGCTGGCCTTAATCATACAATCTAAAAAACATGCTACAAGGAAAAATTAGTATATAACTACACTGTCTCTTAATCTTTAACAATAAATAAATGAAGATTGCACTGTAATTGGCATGTAAAGTACTGTATGCAAATATATAGTATAAATAAACCTAAAGAACTCGACCTTAACGTTCCCATCAACTTTGGCAGAGCTTTTTGGAGCACTTTGCTGACTGAGGCACAGCGTAGACAGAAGACACAGCATCGACCAATGAGAGAGAAGAGAGAGGGAGGAAGACAGAGAGGCCTTGATGATGATGATGACGACGACGACAGATCTCCCCTCTGTAAGGCTTTATCCCTGAGGTACGTTACAGGCTTCCAATCAGAGCTGAACTATCCACCCCCACCCCCCGCCCCACCTGACTCCGTGATCCTGCAGCTCTTCTTTGGATCGGGTACCTTGGCTTTGTTTTTGGGGTGACGGGGTCAGGGTGTGTCAGAGTACCCCTCTGTGTTCTATCTAAGGTGTGTTTGGTTAATGAACATTAGTTTGAGTCCCCAGAGAACATGTCTGTCTGAGAAGAGACCAGAGCTCTGATTACATGTCAATAAAGCACCTTTTAATGGAGACGGAGGGAGGGAGGGAAGGATTGAAAGCAGGAGAGGAGCAGCCAGAGCTGAAGGTAATCACACATAATTATAGGCAGGAGAGGAGAGAGGGAAGAGGAGAGGAGAGAGGAGAGAGGAGAGAGGAGAGGAGAGATGGAAGAGGAGAGAGGAGAGAGGAGAGGAGAGCAGAGAGGGAAGCGGAGAGAGGGAAGAGGAGAGAGGGGAGAGGAGAGAGGAGAGGAGAGAGGGAAGAGGAGAGAGGAGAGGCGAGAGGAGAGGAGAGGAGAGGAGAGAGGGGAGAGGGGAGAGGAGAGAGGAGAGGAGAGATGGAAGAGGAGATAGGAGAGAGGAGAGGAGAGATGGAAGAGGAGAGAGGGGAGAGGAGAGGAGAGCAGAGAGGGAAGCGGAGAGAGGGAAGAGGAGAGAGGGGAGAGGAGAGAGGAGAGGAGAGAGGGAAGAGGAGAGAGGAGGGAGAGAGGAGAGAGGGGAGAGGGGAGAGGAGAGGAGAGATGGAAGAGGAGAGGAGAGGAGAGGAGAGAGGAGAGAGGGGAGAGGGGAGAGGAGAGGAGAGATGGAAGAGGAGATAGGAGAGAGGAGAGGAGAGATGGAAGAGGAGAGAGGGGAGAGGAGAGGAGAGCAGAGAGGGAAGCGGAGAGAGGGAAGAGGAGAGAGGGAAGAGGAGAGAGGGGACAGGAGAGGGGAGAGGAGAGAGGAGAGGGGAGAGGGGAGAGGGGAGAGGAGAGAGGAGAGGGGAGAGGGGAGAGGGGAGAGGGGAGAGGGGAGAGGAGAGAAGAGAGAGGAGAGAGGAGCCAATCGATTCACAGAGAAGCTGCAAGGAGAACGTTCAGCACAGCTCCGGCTAAATGTCATGACGCTAAAGTTAAAGCTAACCGCTAATGGATTCCCAGAGGGCTGTACTACAAATGGACAGTCAGGGCTGACGAGTTCTGACGGCTGACACGTTAAACATCTTCCTCAAATCTGGGGTCGGGTCGTGGTGTCAGCCAATCAGGTACTCTAGACGTCCCTCTCTCCAGTAACACTTCCCAGTACCTCATGGATCCTGGGGTGTTCCCAGTCCAGTGAGTTCTGGGTCTACCCCGGGGTCACTACCCAGAGCCCAAGACCACAGGTGAGTGGTGGAACGTAGGTCGACAGGTGAACCCGCAGCATGAAGAGTGTTTTCATCATGACTGATGATGTCAGAGTTTAAAGAAACATGAAAACAGAAGGATTAAGGTCCGATGTTCTCTGGTTTCTTTTATTTAGAATATAACCGATGGACGCTACAGCGGACGATCAGAGCAACTGTGGATCAGAGAGTAGATCACAGAACCCGGGACAGAACAGGTAGGAAGTCTTCAGAGGCTTTAGAAACTAAAACTGTAAATTTACAAGAAGAAAAACCCACAGATGTAGAGAAAATCTACGGGGAAAAACCGTTGAGGCCACGCCACATTTTCCATGAATGAAAACAGATTTCCTGGTTACACTCCGTTTAAACGCTGTGCTGCTTTTCTACGATGTTTCTGCAGCGACTGTAGAGATGAGCACCGCAGGAAGCTGCAGGTGCAACCAGGCCATCAAATGTCTGCTACGTAGCTAAAACGCTCTAAACGTGTTAAACCAATGAGGATCACCGTCCAGCTGGCTCCATGTGATGATGAAGGTCTCCTCCCTGGAGCAGAAGGCCGCAGAGCTGCCTGTTTGACTGCAGACGGAGGCTAACGTCCAGCTAACCACTGACATCACCTGCTGGGACCTGTTTACACAGATTACCATGACGACAGACCTTCGTTAAACCTCCTCACTGTCGCTTCGTAATACAGCCCTCAGATTAACACAGGGCAGCTAGCTACCAGGCTGTTAGCACCTCCGGCTATGTGATGCTACTGTAGCTACACATGAAGAGGCTAGGTGGTAGGACTGACCAATCAAATACTCAGCCCAGCCCTTTTACTGGTAAGCCAATCACAATCCCAGTTTATGCCCAACATTTGAACGGAGCTCAGAATCTGACCAGGACCAGTTTCTAAGGGCTCCCTCAGACCAGAGTCGTCCCCTCCCCTTTCATACTGACCTTCCATCACCATCACTCCTATTACATCACTCCTGTAGCATCATATATATTTGTTTTACATATAGTGTATATATATTAGATTACTGGTTCCATTCTTTCTTAGATAGAATAAAATCACAGAATAGCAGCATCTTACACCACACATGAATTGCATCACTTTGGTAGCTGATTGAATGTTAAAAGCTGATTGGAGGAAATGTGTTTGTGGGTGTGAGCAGATTGCATGACTGACAGCCTGTAGAGTCATAGAAACGGAATAATAACGGCTGAAGCTCTGAAGGCCTGCATCGGAATAATGACACATTAAAAACAAAAAGTAATGACCGTCAAGAAATATAAACGCGCTAATCGTTTAGATATGTGTTTAAAAAATACAAAATAAAAACATGCAATCAGTCTGAGGAGCGACCGCTCTGCTCACAGCGACTTTAAGGCTTGATTATCTGACCGAGGAGCAGCGAAGACGCCGCCGCCCTCAGGGAAAAGGAAACAAAGATGACAGACCAGACTGGGAGAAGACGACAGGAATGCGGCGAGGAAAACCGGAACTGATACTAAAAACAAGATCAAGTGTTTGATTCATTCGTTCATAGATTCTCTTTCTATCCTAGAGTTAATTCCCTCACTTCATGAAGAAGTACTGCAGCAGGCAGGCGATGAGGATGGAGAAGCCCGCGAACACGCACACGATGAGCGCAGCAAAGCGCTCATCGCTGGAGATCAGGCCTGAGCCTTTGCCCGTTTCCACGACGCACAGCTCTCCTGAAGACGCCGCCTCCTGGCGGCGCAGCGTGAACAAGGAGGAGGGGCTCAGTGGCCCGCACAGTTCCTGGCACGAGTCCTGGCAGCGGCGGCAGGCGCCCACACGGAAACGGTAGTCTATGTTAGCCTGCAGACCAGAGATCTGGAACGCACCCTCCTCTCCCTTAAAGACCTGAGGAGAGGGAGAAGCTCTGTTAGAAGTCTTCATCAGTGAACAGTCAATGGAAACAGATCTGAAACTGAACCACATCAAGACCACTGAGGAACTCAACACATCACTTATTGTGGACATAAAAAAACAACGATGTGAGACATCTGTCCGTATTTTGTGGGCGTTTTTTAAGGCCAGCGTTACGAGCTGTCGTTTCCACGGCTAACGCTTCACACAGATTTGTGGAGGTTTCAACCAATCAGCATAAACCTACATCTCTCAAGGTTCCTCTCCTGCTGGGAGAGAACCTCCGCTGAGGTAAACTGACTCCTAACAGCCTCAGTAAAGAGGAGGGTTGTTAGATCTAAAGCGGTCTGATTTTAGTACGAGTCGATCTCCTCCGACATGAAGCCAGAGATCATGATCGATATAAAACAGTCCCGTCTGCCCCTGCTGACCAGTCTATTGTCAAAGATCGGTTTGAAAGCACCTCCGGTGCAGGTAGAAGTTTGTCTGTGAAGATATGTTCAAGTTTAAGTTTAAGCTACTTTCAGTGGATGGTTGGACCTTTTCAGACGTTCTGTTTGAGACCAGTCTGCTGTCCACTGGTCTCACTGGGAGCCAGTCCCATATTTACCAGAAAAAACTGAATCTTTCTTCACATGATTCGCATTAAAACGTTCTGTGTGTGTGTGTGTGTGTGAGAGTGAGTGTGAGAGTGAGAGTGAGTGAGTGAGTGAGTGAGTGTGAGTGAGTGAGTGAGTGAGTGAGTGAGAGAGTGAGTGAGTGAGTGAGTGAGTGTGAGAGTGAGTGTGTGTGTGAGTGAGTGTGTGTGTGAGTGTGAGTGAGTGTGAGAGTGAGTGTGAGTGAGTGAGTGTGTGAGTGTGAGTGTGTGAGTGTGAGTGTGTGTGAGTGAGTGAGAGTGAGTGTGTGTGTGAGTGAGTGTGTGTGTGAGTGTGAGTGAGTGTGAGAGTGAGTGTGAGTGAGTGAGTGTGTGAGTGTGAGTGTGTGAGTGTGAGTGTGTGTGAGTGAGTGAGAGTGAGTGAGTGTGTGAGTGAGTGAGTGTGTGAGTGAGTGAGTGAGTGAGTGAGTGTGAGAGTGAGTGTGAGTGTGAGAGTGAGTGAGTGAGTGAGTGAGTGTGAGTGTGAGTGTGAGTGAGTGTGAGTGAGTGAGTGAGTGAGTGAGTGAGTGAGTGAGTGTGTGAGTGAGTGAGTGAGTGAGTGAGTGTGAGAGTGAGTGTGAGTGAGTGAGTGAGTGAGTGAGTGAGTGTGAGTGTGAGTGTGAGTGTGTGTGAGTGAGTGAGTGTGAGAGTGAGTGTGAGTGAGTGAGTGTGTGAGTGTGAGTGTGTGAGTGTGTGTGAGTGAGTGAGAGTGAGTGAGTGTGTGAGTGTGAGTGTGTGAGTGTGAGTGTGTGTGAGTGAGTGAGAGTGAGTGAGTGTGTGAGTGAGTGTGTGAGTGTGAGAGTGAGTGTGAGTGAGTGAGTGAGTGAGTGAGTGTGTGAGTGTGAGAGTGAGTGTGAGTGAGTGAGTGAGTGAGTGAGTGAGTGAGTGAGTGAGTGAGTGTGAGTGAGTGTGAGAGTGAGTGTGAGTGAGTGAGTGAGTGAGTGAGTGAGTGAGTGAGTGAGTGAGTGAGTGTGTGAGTGTGAGTGTGTGAGTGAGTGTGTGAGTGTGTGAGTGAGTGTGTGAGTGTGTGTGTGTGTGTGAGTGTGAGTGAGTGAGTGAGTGAGTGAGTGAGTGAGTGAGTGAGTGAGTGAGTGAGTGTGTGTGTGTGTGTGTGTGTGAGTGAGTGAGTGAGTGAGTGAGTGAGTGAGTGTGTGTGTGTGTGTGTGTGTGTGTGAGTGAGTGAGTGAGTGAGTGAGTGTGTGTGTGTGTGTGTGTGTGTGTGAGTGAGTGAGTGTGTGTGTGTGTGAGTGTGTGTGTGTGAGTGAGTGAGTGAGTGAGTGAGTGTGTGTGTGTGTGTGTGTGTGTGAGTGTGAGAGTGAGTGAGTGAGTGTGTGTGTGTGTGTGAGTGTGAGTGAGTGAGTGAGTGAGTGAGTGAGTGAGTGAGTGTGTGTGTGTGTGTGTGTGTGTGAGTGAGTGAGTGAGTGAGTGAGTGAGTGAGTGTGTGTGTGTGTGTGTGTGTGTGTGAGTGAGTGAGTGAGTGAGTGAGTGTGTGTGTGTGTGTGTGTGTGTGTGAGTGAGTGAGTGTGTGTGTGTGTGAGTGTGTGTGTGTGAGTGAGTGAGTGAGTGTGTGTGTGTGTGAGTGTGTGTGTGTGAGTGAGTGAGTGAGTGAGTGAGTGTGTGTGTGTGTGTGTGTGTGTGTGTGTGTGTGTGTGTCGAACCTGTTTGTATTCTGACTCTCGTCCCACCAGCTCCTGCAGCACATAGCTCACAGGATCCCCCCTCATTGGTGGGATGGTCTCCCATGTGACCTCACAGATGTTCCCCTCCAGCTGGTGCACTCTGGGAGCTGTAGGAAAGAACACCACCAAACGTGGATTCAGTCACATGACAGGATATGTTCTATAATAATATACAGTCATTCTATATGTGAGCTGATACAAACTGATATCATTCAGTGAACCACATTCACTCATTTAATAAAACTTATTTATTTTGTACATAGTATTAATCATTATTTCTTTAATGATTGAATCAGTGTATATATAGTCACATCATACAGGCCTAATAAACATGTTATAAATTATTTACGACTGTAGGCCTTTATAACTAGAGGTTTAGCAACATTACCACCTGATGCTAACAGTGGCTAACGTCAACATAATAGCACAACATGCATGATCCATGATTTGACACGTTGAAGTTATATCTGCAGTATGAGCTCCTCTCATTACGGTTACAGGTTTGGCTCCAATAATAATTAATAATAAACACAGAACAATATGATGTAATGTTTGTTTTAGCTACTTAAAATCATGGTGAAGTAAACTAGCTTATAAAATATGGAACGTCAGGCTAACGGTATCGACGTTAAATATTTTTTGAGGGTGTCAGGTTTCATGTGTGCTATAAACACAACTGTTTCCTGTTTACATAGCTGATTCCTCTCAGAGAACCAGAGTTTTCCTAGCAACCAAATTAACTAGCTTAGATGATCCTTAGGTTTTAATTCCTGGTTTGAAAGTAGCCAATAAGAAGTAAGACTTAATGAAGACACAGACTGACTCTGGGACAGGTTACCTTTGAGGGCGGGGGGTACAGATTTGGTGGTGCAGAAGGTGTGTGTGTCAGAGAAAGGACCCTCCCCAGCATCACTGACGGCCTGTATTCTGAAGCTGTAGCTGCTCGACTCCATCAGTCTCTGGACCTTGTAGGTGTGGCTGGGACCGCGGTAGATCGTCACAAACCTAGGATGAAGAGGAGGAGACGATGAATCACCGGTTATTACTGGGTGGAGGGGCGCCTGCAAAATAAAGGAGCTTATTTTAGTCAGGAAGCCAGCGAGTAAACTGGGTTAATGGTCACGACGGCCTGTGGATCACACAGACAACCAGAGTTCAATTCCCATTGTTACGTTTTCTATTTAATAGTTTTTTAAAATTTAATTATTAATTTAATTAATATTTTGGTACTTTAAGGGTTAGAAGATAGATGGAGGGAGAAAAATACCTTCGACACGTTTGTTTACAAAGAAAAGTACCTTCAACACGTTTGTTTACAAAGAAAAATACCCTTCGACACGTTTTTTTTTTACAAAGAAAAATACCCTTCGACATGTGTTTACAAAGAAAAAAAAACTTTGACGTTTGTTTACAAAGAAAAGTACCTTCAACACGTTTGTTTACAAGGAAAAATACCTTTGACACATTTGTTTACAAAGAAAAGTACCTTCAGCACATTTGTTTACAAAGAAAAGTACCTTCAACACGTTTGTTTACAAGGAAAAATACCTTTGACACATTTGTTTACAAAGAAAAGTACCTTCAACACATTTGTTTACAAAGAAAAGTACCTTCAGCACATTTGTTTACAAAGAAAAGTACCTTTGACACATTTGTTTACAAAGAAAAGTACCTTCAGCACATTTGTTTACAAAGAAAAGTACCTTTGACACATTTGTTTACAAGGAAAAATACCTTTGACACATTTGTTTACAAAGAAAAGTACCTTCAGCACATTTGTTTACAAAGAAAAGTACCTTCAGCACATTTGTTTACAAAGAAAAGTACCTTCAACACGTTTGTTTAGAAATAAAAATACCCCGTGACACATTTGTTTACAAAGAAAAGTACCTTTGACACATTTGTTTACAAAGAAAAGTACCTTTGACACATTTGTTTACAAAGAAAAGTGCCTTCAACACGTTTGTTTACAAAGAAAAATACCTTCAACACATTTGTTTACGTCATCATGGCATCCAAACATGGAGACAACACAAACACGTTATCATACAACCAGACAAGGCTAGAGAGAATTCTCTACAGTGGATGGTGTTTTACTTTGGCGGGCAGAGGATGCGTTGTATGAGGGGTTAACCAATCACAGCCTGCCTGACAGGAACCATCGTTTCCATTGTTGAGCTGCCACTGTGACATCATGTGAACACTGATAGCCAATCAGAAGTGTGGAGGGTCATATGGACAGATCAGACTGTTCCTCCGTCTCATAGCTCCACCTCAGCTCAGCTGGATTGACTTTAACAACTCTTCCTCCAGACGTGTGTCACCTCCCTTTGTTCAGCCATGTTGTGGCCTCCTCCTCCTCCTCCTCCTCCTCCTCTCCTTGCCCACTTAAATGGGGGCTGATTGTTTGAGGCTTTATCCCAGGTGGCTCCCAGTGTGCTCAGCGTGACTACTCACTGGTACATCTGGTTACTGCACACAGAGTGTGTCTGAGGTGTGTGTGTGTGTGTAGTATTGACCTGGTGGCTCCTGATTGGCTGTATTGACCTGCTGTAGAGGTGGAGGAGTCTGTTTAGAGAGGACATCTATAGAGGGACCAGAACGGACATCTGAACCTGTGTGATCTGACTGTACGATAGAAACATATCATCATGTTCAGCATGTTTCTGCTGTGAGCTTCAATAAAACATAAATAAATAAATAACATTTAATAATAATAAAAAATAAAGCTGCTGCTGATGAAGGATGTTTATTCTGCATCTTGAACTCCCAGCATTCCCCACCAGGACCATCATGTTCATTCTGACCTATCTAGGGTGCAGCACACACGTATGACGATGCATAGGTTTTAACTTTAGAGCACAGGTGTCAAACTCCAGGCCTGCGGACTGAATCCGGCCTGCCACCTCATTTTATGTTGCCCGCCGGAATATAATTTCCTTACAATATAATTCTATGCTGATTTACGGACGTATCGTGTCCATAAACTACATGTCCCACACTGCATCTTGTTTTGTTACCTGTGCACTGCAGAAATCTAGCTGCTACATATACATACACGTTTGCTCTTAATCGAGGCGAGCTGGTATGTGATCTTTGCTACGAGGCAGTGGCACTTTGACACAAAACACAGATCCATGCTAACCTTAGCCACCAAGGAAAGCAACAAAAAGTCCAAGAATGAAAAGGCAGCCTGCATTCTCAACACAATATGTTCACAAAAGTTACAGCCAAAAATGATGCAGCAGTGAAAGCTGCTTTATTGTGGCTGAAGAAATGGCCCGATATTCAAAGTGTTTTTCAGAAGGTGTATTTTTAAAGCAGTGTCTGCTGAAGGTCTGTGAGCAGGTGTGAAACAGGTTTTTAACAACGTCAGCTTTTCAAGAAACACTCAGCCCGAGTCAGGGAGCTAGCAGGAAACCTGACAACACAGCTGGCCGAAGAAGGACGCAGTTATCTGGTGTTTTCATTGGCTGTTGGTGAAAACACTGATAATAGTGATACGGCACAGCTGGACACTTTTTAAGAGGTGTGAAGACGGACTTGTCTGTCAGTGAGGAGCTCCTGGATGTGACCGCCATGACCGGGACGATGATGTGGAGCTACATCTTCAATGTGGTGGAGAAGACTAAGTAAAATGAAATAACCCTGGGAAAAGTGGGGGGGCTTATGACTGATGGTGCACCTGTAATGTGTGGGAGAGAACTGCTTGGTTGGACAGGTGAAAGAGCCACACACCCCTGACAGCCATTGGTTATTCAGCAAGAAGCGCTGTGTGGAGGATTCTGGAAGTGGATAACGTGACGACCACAGTCAGGAAAACAGTGAACCAGTCCAAAGAGGACTGACCTACTGGGACCAGCACAGCTGCCCAGTCATGAGAATAAAAACAGATCCTGCTGTACAATTAATTGTCAAATAAAATGACATTAAATGTTATTTTTGTTTTAGACATAAAGAGGTCGCTCTAGGTCACTGCATTTTATTATGATTATTACTTTCAGTTTGATCATAAAAAAAGTTTTAACTATAATTAGTTCTATTATTTTATATGAGCTTTAACATTAACTTGCAATATTTATACAGTATAAATAAAAAATGACATAATATAAATGTTAAGATGTTGATTTTAAATATTTCAAACATTTTTCATTAATTACATTTTATTACCCAGTCGTGCACTAAGCCCCGCCTCACAGCCGGAAACACTGTTTTTCCAAGGTGTGTCTGAAGTGGCTGTAGGGCGAGGCTCCGTGTCGGACCCTCAAACAGACACGTATGATGAGGGAGGAGCGTCAGGCTCACCGTATCACAGCAAAGCTGTGGATTGGCTGGAGAGATATTTCTGGCGGCGCTCTGACATCACCCCCTTACGGCGGACTACAAGGTAACAGAGCGACTGACTGACAGAGGTGGTTTCAAATTGGTGCCCAGGGACTCCATGAGTCCATCTGAGGTTCCACAGGGTCCCCAGAAAAACAGCATATAATTTATTTTCCCATCAGCTGATAGAACATTTTGGTTCCAGGGTTGGTCTCAGACGGGACCCTCGGATCTAATCGGGGTCCACAGTCTAACTCGGGTCAGTTTAGGGGACCTTGATGTGGAACAGTTTGTGAACCATCTTTTCTCTACCACTGAACCACACTGAGCTGAAGTCCAGTCCAGACTATGAGGTAACAGTGATGTCATAGTGCTGTGTGTTTACCTATGGTTCCTGTCCTCCATCTGTAGCGTGTACACCATGTCATCGGTCAGCAGGGCGCGGCTGTGCGTGTTGCTGGCATTTTCTCCCCACTTCAGCTTCAGGCTCTGAGGGCCGGCTGCCGAGCACTCCAGAGGGGGCGGGGCTGGAGGGAGGGGGCGTGTCCTTGCCAACACGGGTGGGCTCAATGTACTGGAGCCAATGTTGTTCACCGCCTGGACCTGAACACTGTGAGACAGAAGAACATGTGATTGATGGGTTTTATCCTCTTTGTGTGGTTTTAGGGAGGATGTGAGCAGAAAGGCTGCGTCTGCATTATGTAACCTTAATGGTGGAGTCATTTCCTGTCAAGAGGCTGATCTGGGGTCTACTTCTGTCGACCAGTATAATTCTTACTGGCTCACTTTCTTCTTTTATCCAGAGAACAACAGCATTAAGAGGAGCAGACATCACTGCTGCTCCTGGTGTTTCTTTTCTTTTGTTTCAGTTCCTGAATCTGAAGCAGCAAAACAGCTCCAGGTATAAAACGCTGTCGGCTGCATAAAAAGGACATTTATCTGTGAGCTGCTGCTGTAGGTTTGCTTCTATAAACCCATAAAACACATCGACTCCTCATTAAAACTGACTGCAGAAATAGAAACTAATGTGTTTTTCCGTTGGATTAGCAGTCAGAGACGCTGATCTACCATCTGACATTTAGCTGCAGACTCTTCATTAGGATTCATGAAGACGAGGAGAAAGCGCATCGTCCTCGAGATACCTGAGCGCTGAAGCTAAGGACGATTAGCTTCTGCTGATGACGAATCACATGTTGAAAGCTACGTCAGCAGACTCTGCAACCATAAAGCTTTAAGTCTCTCAGATAAAACTGGACCTTCCTGCTAACAGGTGAGTCTCATAACAGGCTCTTCATGGAAATATTTGGTGAAATGGACTTTCTTAATGGTTTTACTGGTCAATCTCAGGGCTCAAGTTTCACTGTTAGCGTCCAATGATGCACTGAGCTCCTCTCTCTTCTTCTCCCTCTCCTTCTCTACATCCATGTCTCATTAATTCATGTTACTAACTTGACTTCCTACCCGGAGTCTTTGTGTTTTCTCATCCTGCAGGTCACCGTGGACCAGTCTACTGCTGGGACCATGGTTGATACCCTCTGATATCATCATCATCATCATTACCATTATAACTCTTACTATCATCATCGTCATTAATAATATAATTATATAATAATGTCAGACTTGTTTCCAGTGAGAGCTGGACTCCGTCAGGGCTGCCCTTTGTTCTTCCCTACAGATCCTTGTTTGGGCTTCTCTGCTGAGACTGCTGCCCCTGCGACCCGAACCCGGATAAGCAGAAGAAAATGGATGGATGCATGGGCGTCATTAGACCCATTTTACTGGGGCACGTGCCCCAGTATAAATCTGTGCGATCGAAAAATCGATCATTTTTAACTCAGTATTAACTTTCCGATGGTCCTTGAACTCACCACGGGAGAAAAGCGCCAGTAATAGCCACTGCAGTACAGTAGTCCAAGTGTCGACACGCGAGTCAGAATTGAGGTAAGCTATAAAAACATGATGGAACTAAATTAAGTTTCTAAATAATACCTATGATCTTATTTTGACTAAAACTTATTGGCTCCTGTAGATGGACATCAAAAGTCTTTGGATGGAGCAGGAACAGGAAGCAGAAAGGAGAGATGAGTTTGAGGGAGGTAAGACTTGATACACAAACTAGCTTATGGTGTTCATATTAGGACATCCTCAGCCGTCGAGTCAGGTCTCAGGCATCAGATGACGACTGATTTTTGTGGCCATTTTTTGCAAATCACACACTTTGTGCTTTGAACAAACTCCTCCTAGAGATTTTACCCGATCGACTTCAAATTTGGTCAGTCCTACCTAAACCCCATGAGGATCAAAAGTTATCAAAATCCTGAGTTTTCGTTGAATGGTGTGGGCGTGGCCAGGCCTCAAATTCCGTCAAATTTTGATGTTTCGCCATGAAACAGAAAGTTGTCATAACTCCATTGTCTTAGATCCAATCTGTGCCAAACTTCACATGCTGGTTAAGAGTCTCGCCCTAAAGACATCCACATGACAACATTTAGCTATAGTCGTAGCGCCACCTACTGGCAACAGGAAATGACATATTTTACGTTTTGATACACTACTACTAGGCCGTTGAGTATATTGCCTTCAAATTCAGTGAGAACAGCTATAACAAGTTGGTAATGCAGGATTCTGAAGATGGTGTGTTTTCGTGCAAAATTGTAGGCGTGGCTGTGCAGAGAATGTTGATGTTTCACCGTGAAGCAGGAAGTTGTTATAACTCTGCTGTCAATGGTCCAATCTGCCCCAAACTTCACGTTTGATAGTTATACTATACTATAACCATATATACTATATAGTTAAATTTGAAAAATCAGAAATCATCAGTAAAATGGCTCTAATGACGCCCATGCATCCATCCATTTTCTTCCGCTTATCCGGGTCCGGGTCGCAGGGGCAGCAGTCTCAGCAGAGAAGCCCAAACAAGAATCTGTAACAGTCAGAGCGCCACCTGGTGCCAATAGGAACTTATATACTTCAGATTTTGATGTGCTACTATCACGCCGTTCACCACAATGATCTCAAATTTAGTCAATAAAGCTATAAGGCCTTGATGAAGCATTATTGTAAATATTGTGAGTTTGGGTCACATGGTGGCGGCGCAATGGTTGATGTTCGCCATCAAACAGGAAGTTGGTGTTGAGAGGCCAGGGAAGCTCAGATGCTCACCAAAAATGACACACTCATCAAAGGTGGTAGTACTTATGATCTCATATGGTTTACAGGATCGGTTGTGTCAAATTGGCTCCACAGCGCCCCCTGGAAAAAAATCAAATAGCATCCCCCAGTCTGTGTTTAACCTACATGTATGAAATTTGGTAGACATGTGAATCATATCAAGATCTACAAAAAAGCCTCTTGAACCTATGATGTAAACTAAACAGGAAGTCCGCCATTTTGAATTTGGCGTTAATTTTTCTGCGATTTGCAGGTGTTATACTTGAACGAACTCCTCCTAGGCATTTTGTTTGAACGATTTGAAATTTTGTCAGTAATATCACAACATGTGAGTGATGAAAATTTGTCAAAGGTTTTTGGATTATTTGAAAGGTGTGGCCACGGCGGCGTGGCTAATTTCTACATTCGCTATGAAAGAAGAAGTTTAATAACTCCACTGTCAATGGTCCAATCTGGCCCAAACTTGACATGTTGGATTAAAGTCCCACCCTGAAGACATCTTCACAACAATATTGAGTAACAGTCAGAGCCCCACCTGCTGGCAAATGCAAAAATGTCTCACGTGACAAGGTTAGTTTGATTTTCTTAAAATTTTTATGGTCTAGCCTTCACATGATATAATCAAAGATGAGTTAAACATATTAGCTGGTGTCTAGCGCCACACAGTGGACAAAATAAGGTAAATCACAATCCCTCCATCAGTGTCCATAATGCATGCAGATACAGAGCCTTGGATTTATCCAGGTGTGCAGTAGTGAGGCCGATGATGGTGCATGGCCCGACAGGTACACGCCCCCCGACGGGCGTCGGCGTGCGAGGGCCCGTTCAACGCTGCTTAGCTCTTCAGATAAATTTTGTTGCGACTTGGTGGTATATGTTTTGACTTAAATTAATATTTCGGTAGTTAAGATGTAAAGGATGATGTGAATATATAAATATTGTTAGTATATATGAAGACTAACCTCAGAATGAAACATTTTAAAGCTGCACTAAAACACACAGAGCACATGATGACAGACAAACAACATCCATAATCTGATCTGAAGTACTTACTGGAAATAACAACCAGCATACTGTCAGTGGCACACACACACACACACACACACACACACACACACACACACACACACACACAGACACACACACACACACACACACACACACACACAGACACACACACACACACACACACAGACACACACACACACACACACACAGACACACACACACACACACACACAGACACACACACACACACACACACAGACACACACACACACACACACACACACACACACACACAGACACACACGCACACACACACACACACACACGCACACAGACACACACACACACACACAGACACACACACACACACACACACACACACACACAGACACAAACACACACACACACACACAGACACACACAGACACACACACACACACACACACACAGACACACACACACACACACACACACACACACAGACACACACACACACACACACACACACACACACACAGACACACACACACACACACACACAGACACAAACACACACACACACACACACACAAACACACACACACTCATACAGACACAGACACAGACACAGACACACACACAGACACACACACACACACACACACACACACACACACACACACACACACACACACACACACACACACACACACACACACACACACACACACACACACACACACACACACACACACAGTTGGCAGCCATTATGTAAGAGAGCAAAGTGACATCAGGACAAAAACAACCTGAGATTGAAAACGATGTGTGATGACTCTGCCCCACCCCCGCCAGACAGCCCCTTCCTCGATTCAGAGAACTCACCACACACACACACACACACACACACACACACACACACACACACACACACACACACACACTCAGGTGAAAACAGAGGTATAACAGTATCTGGTGATTCAGATCAGTTGTTTACTGCAGCTGCAGGTCTGAGGCAAACATCACTACAGATGTGGTGAGGATGATGATGATGATGATGAAAGTAATAACCTGAAATAACATCTGAAACCTTCACAGACGTAATCTGGCTTAATTGGTTAATTCTATTTATACATTCCCCAAAGCGTGTTCTCATGAACCAACATTAAAAAAACACTTCATGTTCAGTCACATGACTCCCTGATGACGAAGGTTCGTGCAAAGCATCATGGGTAACAGTTAAAACACAGAGCTAACAATATGTTCAACTCCATATTCCCTCTGATAATTCACGTCTAGTCTTTGTTCCACAAACTATCAGCTTGGAGGACCAGATATAGGCAAGGCTTCAAGACCTACAGGACCAACCACAGGACCTACAGGACCACCTACAGGACCTACAGGACCAACCACAGGACCTATAGGACCACCTACAGGACCAACCACAGGACCTATAGGACCAACCACAGGACCTATAGGACCAACCACAGGACCTACAGGACCAACCACAGGACCTATAGGACCACCTACAGGACCTATAGGACCACCTACAGGACCAACCACAGAACCTACAGGACCACCTACAGGACCTACAGGACCAACCACAGGACCTACAGGACCAACCACAGGACCTATAGGACCACCTACAGGACCAACCACAGGACCTACAGGACCACCTACAGGACCAACCACAGGACCTATAGGACCACCTACAGGACCAACCACAGGACCTACAGGACCAACCACAGGACCTACAGGACCTATAGGACCACCTACAGGACCAACCACAGGACCTATAGGACCACCTACAGGACCAACCACAGGACCTATAGGACCACCTACAGGACCAACCACAGGACCTACAGGACCAACCACAGGACCTATAGGACCAACCACAGGACCTATAGGACCACCTACAGGACCAACCACAGGACCTACAGGACCAACCACAGGACCTATAGGACCAACCACAGGACCTACAGGACCAACCACAGGACCTATAGGACCACCTACAGGACCAACCACAGGACCTATAGGACCACCTACAGGACCTACAGGACCAACCACAGGACCTACAGGACCAACCACAGGACCTATAGGACCACCTACAGGACCAACCACAGGACCTCTAGGACCACCTACAGGACCAACCACAGGACCTCTAGGACCACCTACAGGACCAACCACAGGACCTACAGGACCAACCACAGGACCTATAGGACCACCTACAGGACCTACGTCACCAAAAATAAGAAATAAATGTCTCTCTTATGGGTTCTGGTTCTCATTGGCCCCTTCAGTATTTGTGGTAGTATTCTTTTACTGACCTGTATACGCTGTCTGGCTGCAGGTCTGTGACCAGGTGACTCGTCCCTGATTCCACAGTAATGGTCTGGTCGTCCAGGGTGATGACGTAGGACGTGATCTCTGACCCGTTGCTGTTTGGCTCGTCCCACTTCAGGAGGAGGCAGGTAGACGGGGAGTGAGCTGACTCAGAGGAGGTTGGGAGGTCCAGGAGGGTGAGGGAGGAGATTGGGTCAGGATTCGTTGCTGGGGTCCGGAAACTCATCTGCTCACTGTAAGGACCAGCACCTGCCTGATTGACGGCCTGAGATGGAGACAAGAAAACCGAGTGGTTCTTATTTTGTCTTTCCATGAACCTTTCAGATTATTAAGTGAGAATGAAGTATTTGATATAAATCTGGAGGTTTGATGTCGGGTGAGGACCACATGTGGGAGGAGCCGGGTGTTTAGTTTCAGCTCTAGGCATCTGAACATTTCTGCTCTGCTCGTCTCACATCTTGGTGGAAGCTGCAAAGTCGTCGCCGCTAAAACTGATCTGTTATGGATTCTTCTCTCTTTCAACTTTAGACGCTCCATCAGATTTATATTCTTCTCATGGATCCATTAAATGTCTGCAGTCTCTCAGAGGACACGAGTCACATGACTGTTAGTCACATGACTTTTAAGAGTCTGAAATAAAGTCTCTGATTCCTTTAGTCTGTGCTTTTAAGACAAACTGACAAACTGTCTGTGAGGGTCAACAGATTTCTGGTAATAACCCAGAACAGGAGGAGTGTTTATACTGCAGGAACATCCAGGATCTACCACAGCCCCTCTACATACAGCCTGTTCTCTCTGTATTAACTCCATTGTACCACAATCAGCTGCAATTTTGGTATTTATTTATTTTATTTAACCTTTATTTAACCAGGAAAAAGTCTCATTGAGATTTAAAATCTCTTTTACAAGAGCGTCCAGGCAGCAGCACAAACAGGCAGTACAACAAACAGACTACAACTAAACATACAAATACAATGTCATTACATAACAAAAATTTACAAAACATCAAAATGTTAATTAGCATTTGTCAGTCAATTCACCCCGAGGGCGCTCTAGAAGGAGTGTATGTGTGTGTTACCTATGTGTGTGTGTGTTACCTGTGTGTGTGTGTGTGTTACCTGTGTGTGTGTGTGTTACCTGTGTGTGTGTGTGTTACCTGTGTGTGTGTGTGTGTTACCTGTGTGTGTGTGTGTTACCTGTGTGTGTGTGTGTGTGTTACCTGTGTGTGTGTGTGTTACCTGTGTGTGTGTGTGTGTTACCTGTGTGTGTGTGTGTTACCTGTGTGTGTGTGTGTTACCTGTGTGTGTGTGTGTTACCTATGTGTGTTACCTGTGTGTGTGTGTGTTACCTGTGTGTGTGTGTTACCTGTGTGTGTGTGTTACCTGTGTGTGTGTGTTACCTGTGTGTGTGTGTTACCTGTGTGTGTGTTACCTGTGTATGTGTGTTACCTGTGTGTGTGTGTGTTACCTGTGTATGTGTGTTACCTGTGTGTGTGTGTGTTACCTGTGTGTGTGTGTTACCTGTGTGTGTGTGTGTTACCTGTGTGTGTGTGTTACCTGTGTGTGTGTGTTACCTGTGTATGTGTGTTACCTGTGTGTGTGTGTTACCTGTGTGTGTGTTACCTGTGTGTGTGTGTGTGTGTGTTACCTGTGTATGTGTGTTACCTGTGTGTGTGTGTGTGTGTGTGTTACCTGTGTATGTGTGTTACCTGTGTGTGTGTGTTACCTGTGTGTGTGTGTTACCTGTGTGTGTGTGTTACCTGTGTGTGTGTGTTACCTGTGTGTGTGTGTTACCTGTGTGTGTGTGTTACCTGTGTGTGTGTGTTACCTGTGTGTGTTACCTGTGTGTGTGTTACCTGTGTGTGTTACCTGTGTGTGTGTTACCTGTGTGTGTTACCTGTGTGTGTTACCTGTGTGTGTTACCTGTGTGTGTGTTACCTGTGTGTGTTACCTGTGTGTGTGTTACCTGTGTGTGTGTGTGTGTTACCTATGTGTGTGTGTGTTACCTATGTGTGTGTGTTACCTGTGTACGTGTGTTACCTGTGTGCGTGTGTTACCTGTGTGTGTGTGTTACCTGTGTGTGTGTGTTACCTGTGTGTGTGTGTTACCTGTGTGTGTGTGTGTTACCTGTGTGTGTGTGTGTTACCTGTGTGTGTGTGTGTTACCTGTGTGTGTGTGTTACCTGTGTGTGTGTGTTGCCTGTGTGTGTGTTACCTGTGTGTGTGTGTTACCTGTGTGTTACCTGTGTGTGTGTGTTACCTGTGTGTTACCTGTGTGTGTGTGTTACCTGTGTGTTACCTGTGTGTGTGTGTTACCTGTGTGTTACCTGTGTGTGTGTGTTACCTGTGTGTTACCTGTGTGTGTGTGTTACCTGTGTGTTACCTGTGTGTGTGTGTTACCTGTGTGTTACCTGTGTGTGTGTGTTACCTGTGTGTTACCTGTGTGTTACCTGTGTGTGTGTGTTACCTGTGTGTTACCTGTGTGTTACCTGTGTGTGTGTGTTACCTGTGTGTTACCCGTGTGTTACCTGTGTGTGTGTGTTACCTGTGTGTTACCCGTGTGTTACCTGTGTGTTACCTGTGTGTGTGTGTTACCTGTGTGTTACCTGTGTGTTACCTGTGTGTGTGTGTGTTACCTGTGTTACCTGTGTGTTACCTGTGTGTTACCTGTGTGTTACCTGTGTGTTACCTGTGTGTTACCTGTGTGTTACCTGTGTGTTACCTGTGTGTTACCTGTGTGTGTGTGTTACCTGTGTGTTACCTGTGTGTGTGTGTTACCAGTGTGTGTGTGTGTGTGTGTTACCTGTGTGTTACCCGTGTGTGTGTGTTACCTGTGTGTTACCCGTGTGTGTGTGTTACCTGTGTGTTACCCGTGTGTGTGTGTTACCTGTGTGTTACCCGTGTGTGTGTGTTACCTGTGTGTTACCCGTGTGTGTGTGTTACCCGTGTGTTACCCGTGTGTGTGTGTTACCCGTGTGTGACCCGTGTGTGACCCGTGTGTGACCCGTGTGTTACCTGTGTGTTACCTGTGTGTTACCTGTGTGTTACCTGTGTGTTACCTGTGTGTGTGTTTTACCTGTCTGTTACCTGTCTGTGTGTGTGTGTGTTACCTGTGTGTGTGTGTGTTACCTGTCTGTTACCTGTCTGTTACCTGTCTGTGTGTGTGTGTTACCTGTGTGTGTGTTACCTGTCTGTGTGTGTGTGTGTTACCTGTGTGTGTGTTTTACCTGTCTGTCTGTGTGTGTTACCTGTCTGTGTGTGTTACCTGTCTGTGTGTGTGTTACCTGTGTGTGTGTGTTACCTGTCTGTGTGTGTGTGTTACCTGTGTGTGTGTGTTACCTGTGTGTTACCTGTCTGTGTGTGTGTGTTACCTGTGTGTTACCTGTGTCTGTGTGTTACCTGTGTGTTACCTGTGAGTGTGTGTTACCTTGTGTGTGTGTTACCTGTGTGTGTGTGTGTTACGTGTGTGTGTGTATTACCTGTGTGTATGTGTTACCTGTCTGTGTGTTACCTGTGTGTGTGTGTGTGTGTGTGTGTGTGTGTGTGTGTGTGTGTGTGTGTGTGTGTGTGTGTGTGTGTTACCTGTCTGTGTGTGTGTTACCTGTCTGTGTGTGTGTTACCTGTGTGTGTGTGTGTTACCTGTGTGTTACCTGTGTGTGTGTGTGTGTTACCTGTGTGTTACCTGTGTGTGTGTGTTACCTGTGTGTGTGTGTTACCTGCAGCCTGCAGCAGTACCCCGTGGCGGCGGTCAGCTCTGATAGGTCACACTGTGTGGCTGATCCACAGTAGATGAGCTCCATGGGTTCTTCTTCTCTCGCCCACTCCAGACGATACTCGGAGATGTCTGTACCCGAACCCTCAGGACTCTGACACACAGAGACACACCCTCAGCTCAGGAAACCAATCAGAATGGATTAAAAGTATGGCATCACAATAAAGCAGACAGATGTTTTTCAGTTTGTCACATCCTCAAAGAACAAATGTAAAGATTTTAGGTTTGTCAGGTTCTTTCCTCTGATAAAAACAGGATGGATCTGCATTGGTCTCACCTCCCAGCTGAGCGTTACACAGGTGTTACTGGTGAGAGTGATGAGTGGCGCCCCACACTGGCCAGGAGGACCCGCTGCAGTCGTCACCTCCGTGGGCTCAGAGGACGCTCCGAACTAAAACAGAGACAGTCGAGTTAGACCTGAACCCAGCAGAGGAGGCCCCTGTTTGTGTCTGAGGTCAATGTGTGTATGCGATCCAACCAATCAGGTGTAAGCTTCACTTTACTGTGCTGATGTGACGGACCAGAACCGTAAGATCCCTTAAATTAATATTGAATCAATATTAAATGTTATTAAATTAATATTGAACCAATATTAAATGAATGATCATTGATATTAAATTAAAATGACCTCAGGTTCTGCCGGTAGACTTTTTATTTTCATATTATAAAAGTGAAAGTCTCACCCCAGCCTCGTTGGCAGCCCGCAGTCTGAAGCTGTACGTGGCACCGGGCAGCAGACTCCCCACAGTGCATTGCAGCTCTGAGCCATGGTAGACCTCTGCTGGCTTGGTGCCGCCCTCACTCATCTCCAGACTGAACACACACTCCTCACACACTCCCTTGGACACAGGAGGGTCTAGAGAGATGATACAAAATCAAAACAGACATGAACATCTACCCCATATGTTTCAGCTGTTTCCAGATCAGTTCACCAAGTGCATCCTGGCTTCAGCTTGGCTGCAGTGGGATCAGTGGAGAAAACCCCCAATATATCATGTCTAGGGTTTGGTACCGTTCACCTTTAAACTGGTTTAAACTGGTACCGTTCACTTTTATAAACATACCTGGAATTTGGCACAGTTTTAACATACTAAATAGCATGTTGCTAACTAGACAGAGTCAGTGGCTGGCTGTGAACTGAGGCTAAGGCAACTAAAAATGCTAAGCTAACGTGACAGTGAAAAAAGTCCATTTATCTCCCACAACAACTTATCCAACCACCTGATTAATTACATGATGATGTCATCATGTTGCTGACGCACCATTTAAAGTTTTCATGGAGATTACACAAAGAACAGATCACTGTCTCAATGGCTGAGATCCATTAAGCCCTCCAGCATATGCCCAATAGAAAAGCCCCGGGACCAGATGGTTGTCCTTCAGAATTTTCGTCATCGCTCTACATAAATGAGTGCAGCGCTGGCTGTAGACGTGTTAACATAAGCAGTGGTGCTGGCAGTAGAGTGCTGGTTGTAGACCTGCTAACGTTAGCTACAGCGCTGGAGATGTGCTAACATTAGCTGCGGTGCTGGCTGTAGACGTGCTAACGTTAGCTGTAGTGCTGGCTGTAGACCTGCTAACATTAGCTGCAGTGTTGGCTGTAGACGTGCTAACGTTAGCTGCAGTGTTGGCTGTAGACGTGCTAACATTAGCTGCAGTGTTGGCTGTAGAAATGCTAACTTTAGCTGCAGTGTTGGCTGTAGACGTGCTAACATTAGCTGCAGTGTTGGCTGTAGACCTGCTAACATTAGCCGCAGTGTTGGCTGTAGAATGTGCTAACATAAGCTAGGGTGCTGGCTGTAGACCTGCTAACGTTAGCTGCAGTGTTGGCTGTAGACGTGCTAACATTAACTGCGGTGCTGGCTGTAGAGTGCTGGCTGTAGACCTGCTAACGTTAGCTGCAGTGCTGGCTGTAGATGTGCTAACATTAGCTGCAGTGTTGGCTGTAGACGTGCTAACATTAGCTGTAGTGCTGGCTGTAGAGTGCTGGCTGTAGACCTGCTAACGTTAGCTGCAGTGTTGGCTGTAGACGTGCTAACATTAGCTGTGGTGCTGGCTGTAGACCTGCTAACATTAGCTGCATTGTTGGCTGTAGACGTGCTAACATTAGCTGTGGTGCTGGCTGTAGACCTGCTAACATTAGCTGTAGTGCTGGCTGTAGAGTGCTGGCTGTAGACCTGCTAATGTTAGCTGCAGTTTTGGCTGTAGACGTGCTAACATTAGCTGTGGTGCTGGCTGTAGACCTGCTAACGTAGCTGCAGTGTTGGCTGTAGACGTGCTAACATTAGCTGTGGTGCTGGCTGCAGACCTGCTAACGTTAGCTGCAGTGTTGGCTGTAGATGTGCTAACATTAGCTGTGGTGCTGGCTGTAGACCTGCTAACGTTAGCTGCAGTGTTGGCTGTAGATGTGCTAACATTAGCTGCTGGCCGACTGAGGGCCTCTCATTAAATGCAGTGTTTGTCTGCACTCACCCCATTCTAACTGCACCTCCTTGTGTTTGGCTTTACCCACAATCCTTGGCGGCTGGCAGGGCCCTGGTGGGATGCTTAACGTACGGACTGGAACGCTAACAGTGCACTTCAGGAGCACAATTAAACACAGGAAATTTGAGCTTCAGTTACAGAACACTTTGATTGATAACTGACAGGTTGATTGAGAGTGTGTGTGTGTGTGTGAGTGTGTATGTGTAGGTGTGTGTGTGTGTGTGTGTTTTTTTTACCGGGCTGTGTCCTCCGGTGGTGATGCTACACACACGTAGGCGGTAGAAGGTTCCAGGTGTCAGGCACTCACACACACATTGTGTTGCTGCCCCGCTGTAGGCCACTTCCCACTGACTCGCTGCACACACACAATAAACAATAAGCAGGATGACATAAGCGAGCGTGGACATTAAGAGGACCTCCTGATTCACGCTGCAGTCAACCTACTTTAAAAACAATCAGCTGACCTGATTAAAAGCAGCCTGTTTGTTCTGCTGATGCTGTGTAGGCATCAAACATATCATTACGCCTCTGAAGCAGTGTTGTGTTACGAAAATATAGGTCCTGTTTACACTTCAGCTTGGAAAGGGCACATATTGTAATGACGTCACGTACGCAGTTCAAAAAGTAAAAACATGTTCAGGTTAACTCTCAGAGTTAATCAACCTATGGCTCATTGAGGGTGAGACCAACTCTGTTAGTTAACGGTGCATCATCTGGGCACTAATACAAGGTTTGAATGTAACCAATCATCTGCCTTTAAAAGCCTGGAGCATCTGTAGCGGAGCAGTGAAATGTTCTCTGTTGGCCTGAGTCTCTATAGTTATTGCAGACACACATTCTGCAGGGATCAGAATGAAGCTGGACTGTTTCACTGTGTGAACCTGTTCCACTGTGTTTTGTGGGACTGAATGAACACAGGATGAAGACATTACGTCTCCTGCGATACAGGCTGGAGGAAACAAGAGAACATTTGGTTTCCTGGAGTTGAGCTGTGAGAAGATCTAAACGCTGTGAGCTAAATTGATGCTAACAAAGAGCCAATGATTCTTATTAAGAGAATAAATGGACTCATGGAGAGATGGAACAGGTTGAGCTTCGTCTTATGACATTATGGTCTTGATTAGCTGAAAGTGTGCTCTGGATGGATAGAAAAATAAAGAAGACATACATTCAGAGCATCCTTCAGAGATCTCTAGCAGATAGGTGAGAGCCTCTGATCCCCCGTTGTCCTGGGGAGGATCTGTTGGAGGAGCAGAAGGACCGTCTTAGTTCAGGTTACATCACACAGACACAACAGGAATACATGTGAAACATTTAATCCTGGCCTCTAAGGCTTCATGAAAAGGTGACAAATGAGTAAAAATGGCCTAGAATCATCCACCAATCATGAGTTTTCATCCTCATCCACTTCATCCATGCTGAAGACTAACTCACTATATGTTGTATGGAAGCATTTCAAAAGGTGAATTTAAGAAGAGGGGAGGTAAATGAGGCAGAAAATGATGGATATGCTGATCTGTTTATTTACCCCATGTGACTGTAAATTCGTAGGGTGTTGCCGCGGTGACAGAGGGTGTCGACGGAGGGCCTGGTTTGTCTGGATTGGTGGTGCACACCAACACCTCGCTGGGACTGCTCTTCCCCTCCATGTTTGATGCTATGAGCTGCAGGGAAGGACAGAACGGAGGATGAGGAGAGGATGAGGTCGCACAGGGACAGGATATACAGAAAGACAAAGAGGAGGGCTCAGTGAGCGCAGAGAAATCCATCAAAAACAAGTGATGGGAGCCATTACTCTGCTCCTCACTCCTCCTCCATCACCAGAGGAGAACATGTTAGTGGTTGTTTGAAATGACTGCACACACCTGAGTACCTGCACTGACCCCAGCAAACATACTGACTGCAGGTACATTATGTGTCCCATTATGAGCACCAATCACAACTCTCACTGGCCGCTAGCGGCTAAATGCCTACTGGATTGCCTCGTCTCACTCCTGCTTAAATTGCAGTAAAATGGCGTCTTCCTTGTCGGATTGATGGATGTTGTTGTAGCAGCAGCTGAATGGGTTGGTATCCATGGAAACATTCTCTACATTTACAGGAAAGAACATCTGAGCTAAATTTGATCAAGTAGAAGAAGAAAAGGCAGACAGTGTGAATCGATGTGAAGCAGGTCCGACAGTTTGGGTTTGTTTTACCCTGAATACCCAATTGGACTTGAATGGGGCTTTACTGAACACTAAGTCTATAGTTTGACATTTATAAATCTGCCCATCGCAAATGCCACAGCAGCTAATGCTAATAATGCTAATGTTTTTTTTCATCTTTTATTATTATGACACAAAAGAATCTAGTTGAAAGCACTTTCATGTCTGTATGCTAAACAGAAGCTACAGACAGCCGATGGTTAGCTTAGCACAAAGATGGAAAACAGAAGGAAACATGCATTCAAGTGGTGTTGGAATAGTCAGAAATATTGGTTTCAGAGGGTGTTCACAGAACACCTAAAGGTGGAACAAAAATTCTGAAACAACTTGTCAACTTTAATGTCATAGATGAAGAAATATGGTGGATGAAAGTAAACATTTAGTTGATGATTAAACTTTTACTAATTCACATATTTTTGCTGACATGTCATTTGTAATTGAATAGAGTTACAAACAATATACTATCAATACCCTGATAGCAAGTCATGTTATGAATTATGAATAATAATCATACATTGGCTCATCATTGGAGCACCACTTTAAATGTTGGTGCTGCAAAGAATTGTGCGATGGCATTGTCATTCTTCCTTTCAAAAAGGATGGTCCCAATGCTAAAGGAGATACACGAAAAGAGCATTCAAGTATCTTTCCCTACCATTCAGAGAATTCAAACAGCTCTTACGAGCTTTTTAGCATGCTAATATTAGCATTTATCCTCACAGAGCTGTTAGCATGGCTGCTGTGCAATCAAAACATGAGTTCCCGAGTGTGAAAATTAGAATGAAGGCTGCATTCAGTCAAAGTAACAAGTCAGAGACTAAATTTTGTTACATCACTTTGACATTAAAGAAGCAATAAAGCTAATGTCAGCCGTCAAGACGTTGTTTAAAAGCTATGAGCTAGCTTTAGCAAACATTAGCTATCAAACTGTTGATAAGCGCTGAGCTAACATTAGCTAACGTTAGCTATCAAAATGTTGTTTAAATGCTCTGAGCTAACATTAGCTCATCTTAGCTATCAACATGCATTTCAAATGCGCTGAGCTAACATTAGCTAACGTTAGCTATCAAAATGTTGTTTAAATGCTCTGAGCTAACATTAGCTCATCTTAGCTATCAACATGCATTTCAAATGCTCTGAGCTAACATGAGGCCTGTAGGTGAAGCTGTGAGACCAATGAAAATCTCTTCACAGATTTAGGGTATAAAAACGTGTTGTGGATCCGGACCAGCGTCCACACCCATCCTCACTCACCCTGAATTTATACTGCGTGCTCCTCTTCAGGCCTTGTACAGTACAGGTCAAGTTTTCTCCAGTGTACTTTGGATGAAAGTCTGTTCCCTGTGGGTGAAACAGTCGTCATGTTTGTCTGTTAGCATCAGGCTTCATGTCTGAACATATGGATGCAATAAAGTGTGACGTCTACATGGTGTGTGTCAGTCAAACATATGGTGTGTGTTTTCCTCCAAAGTATTTAGCACAATGTTTGTCATTTTTAATAATTTCTGATGAAGTGATTTTTGAAGCCAATCGTTTCCTGGTTTCTGTCTCCCAGTCAACACGGAGCTCCACCCACTAACATGACGTTTCTTTTTGCTGTGGAGGATTCAGAGCTGCAGCCTGTTTCCAGTGGATAATACAAGGAGCCACTCACGCTGTTGTCCTCCTGGATCTCAAGTGTGTATTTGAGCTGCTCCTCACTCAGACTGCCCTCCGGACGCCCCCACTCCAGGGTCACCCAGGACACGCCCGCCCTGACCAGCCGCGGCGCCAGAGGCAGAGCAGGCAGGGTGCCCATGGTGTAGAAAAGCACCTCTGTGCTGAAGCCACTGCACAAAAAACAGGAAGGAACGCTGAAATTATTGACTGATCATTAATATCAATAATCAATCAGTAAAGACTGAAGGCCTTTTACACAGAGATCACGAAACAAGCAGACAACAGGACAGAGTGATGTCATCAGACTAACAATGCCTTCAAGTTACAGTTTTCAGTCCAGTGAAAGTCAGCGGTACCTTGTGCCGATGTCGTTGTGTGCAGCCACTCTGAAGGTGTAGCCGCAGGCGGGATACAGGCGTGTCAGCTTACAGTGTCTCTGGCTGCCAAAGTAACATTCTCTGAAAACACTGTTCTTCTTCCCCTACAGAGAGATGGATGAACGACAGAACGATAGGATGGAGGGATGAGATCAATCAGTGCAACATGGTTTACATCAGAGACATGTAAACATGTCAACAGGACTGTCAACATTTAGACCTAGCAGCAAAAAGTGATGCTGAAACTGACTTTAGCATGTTAGCCGGGTGCTAGCACAAGGTTAGCATTCTGCTATCAGACTATGTTTAGTCTCAGCATACGCCCACAGATATGACATCATCATTTAGAACCAGTTAAATACTGGATCATAGCATGTTAGCATTAGTTGTTTTCAACAGGCTAGCATGTTAGCATTAGATGAGATCTGATGACAGCTCCAGGACAGACCCACCTCGTCCCACTCGAGCAGGTAGTTTGTGATTTTGGATCCGTTGTCTCCCGGGGGCTGTGGACGACAACACAGATGATGTGATGATGACAGAACCTGACTGTGATCAACCTCATTTCCTTTCCGGCTGACTTATGTCACAGTGACAGAGAACAGAAGCTAACAGAAACACGCTAACGTTAAATGACTGACTGAGCTCCTACCTTCCACTGTAGGGTGAGCGTGCTCTTGGTGCGGTGGGTGAGTTTGGGGGACAGGGGGACGTCTGGGACGCTGCAGTGTGTGGTGAACGAGCCGGCCTCTGAACACGAGCCTCGGACCAAGTTGTACATCGCTGACACCCTAAAGACATCGGTTGATGAAAACACGGCCTGATTGGTCCACAGCTAACGTACACAACATTAAAGCGGTTCGTACCGTATGTGGTAGTCCGTCGCTGGCCTCAGGTCCTTCAGGTGGTACTCCAACTCTTCGCCGCTGAAACACAAAACACACCGCGTCAGACCAGCGTACGCTTAGCCCATACCTCATGGTTTTACCTTTGGGTGTGTCCTACCTATAAATGAGGCGATACTTTCCCTCCCGCCCCTTATCTGACAGAGACACCTCGAAGGAGCAGGACACCGGTATGCCGTTACTATGCCTGTTCACCAGCCCCGCCGGGGCAGCCCAGGACAGTCGAGCAGCCCTCGCCTGGACGTTAGAAACCTGGAACACGAGAAACACACACAACGTAGTTTATATGTGACCCACAGCGACCTGTCGCCACGGTGACATCACTGCTGTGGTCGTCATGCAGAGTTCTCCGGTAGGCAGACAGAAGGTGATGTCACCTGCAGCGGAAGATGTTATGGTCTGTTTCATCATTCTAAATATGGTCCAATCCTGTTGGTCTCTGACCGCAAGAGGCGGGGCTTCAAACACCAAGCACCTGGGCCTGGAGCTCAGGTCTCAGAAAACCTGCTGATGACTCATAATATTATGTTTTATTGATGTAAATATCCAGTCATGAAATCTGTTTGAATCAATCCAACATAAAAAATCTATTATCTGTGATTGGAGTCTAGAACCGGGAGGAAACGCCCTTCATCAGCTGAGGGAACACGAGGAACCAGCTCAGTTTTGTAACGTTCTGTCGCTGCAGCGTCTGCTAAACCAATCCGTCATCAGAGCCTCTCTTCTTCTATGGTAAACACGCTCCAGCAGTGAGGAGGTGATTTCAGGTGAGGAGAGAATGAATTCCAGACCTCCTGAAGGCCTTTACATCTAACCTCCTCCTCTGTTCTTCCTCAGATATGAAATATTTATCAAACGGCTGCTCTGATTGGTTCCTCAGAGGACAGGAGCTGTGAATGTTTGTACAGATGAGCAGATGCTGCCCTCATGTGGCCACAGAGATTACAGCTTCTTACATGAATGATGAAAACATGGTAAACACATCAGGAGGTGATGATGACATCACAGGATATGATTGATGAAAGGGGGGGGGGGGGTCCTGCATACCAACCTGTGGTTTGTCGATTGTTGACAACATGTCTTGAACACGTTTGGCCTCTGAATCATGATCTGAGGAGACAAACAGAGAAAACATGATTAGAGTTCATGTTAATATAAATATTCTTACAATCATTTATTTAATTTCACAAATTTTCAGCATCTTATAGGAAATGAAATGTTCATACTATAAAACAAACACACAAATAGAAAATACAAATCCTTGAACGTTCTCACGTTCTGTATCTTTAAAGGCCTATGAATTATCGGTGATGTCACTGTTACCATGGAGACAAGCTTGAAAACTATTCTTAAAACCTTCTCAATAATTTTTACAGTAAACCTGGAAAAAGTTCTACTGGTTCTGTTCATGGATGGAAGCAGACAGATGTTCAGTTTTCACCTCAAACCAGAGACTGTTTAAACTTCAAACTTTACATTTTTAACTTTAAACCTTTAATTTTCAGAGTAAGAACAGTTAGGAGTCATGGCAACAGTGATGTCATGGAAGCACAACCTCAACATGATCTCACTGTGTCTGACTGTTCTCTTGGATGGATGGACACACACACACACACACACACACACACACACACACACACACACACACACACACACACACACACACACACACACACACACACACACACACACACACACACACACACACACACACACACACACACACGAGATGAAGTGGCACTCCATGATGACATCATCTCAGCAAACAATCTACTATTTTATTCTAATATTAACCTCCATGACACCTTTGCAGTGTTTATACAGGACGGTGAGGGGCAGTAAAAGCTCCAGCAGTCCTGCCTTGAACAGAATGTGTAAAACAGGCTAAATATATACATGATCTGGACGAGGAAGAGGAGGGTCTACAGATTCATTAACATTTAAACCACATGTATCTGACAGATATGAGCTAAATACATCCTCCATCCTGTAGCTGCAACACGACCTTATCTGGACCAATGTGAACTCCCTAAAACACACCAACATGTTTACAGTAATCTCTTGATGTCACACACATCCAGCGCTGCATTCCTCCTGCATGACGGCTGCAGATCACAGAAGCAGGCCGTCTGCAGCGGGACAGGAAAAGACCTTTAAAGCCTGGAGACAGATATGCGAAAAATTTGAGCATTCACACACACACACACACACACACACACACACACACACACACACACACACACACACACACACACACACACACACACACACACACACACACACACACACACACACACACACACACACACACACACACACTCACAGAGAGGTGAGTGTGTGTGTGTGTGTGTGTGTGTGTGTGTGTGTGTGTCATCCTCCAGGAACAGAGGGAGATACGGTCCCATCTTTAAATTCTCTAATCAGGAGAACAAACGGACACGAAGCTGAAGGAAGGAAGGACGAGGAGACGGAGATGATGGTCTGCTGCTCCATCTGTTCAGCAGCTGGGCGGCTGCAGGGAGGCGGTTGGGACACGTCTGACACTGTGGTCGTCGTGGTGACGGTCTGACTCTCATAGAGCCCTGATGGATTGTAAGGGGATCAGAGAGTCTGGGACTCAGACATGGACAGGAAGCAGCAAAGAAAGAGAATCTAGATCCTAAAACTAAGAGAGAAGAAGAACCTGGTTGGTGTTTTTATCTCTGATGTCAGAGACACAGGGTTCAATCAGGGTGAAGGATCTGGAGGATTCTGCTAACAGCCTGATTCCTTCAGGAGAATATTTGTTCCTGTGACAGAGACCCAGGATCTGGTCCAGGTCTGAGGTTTACTGAAGCCATAAAAAACTGGTCCTGACTCCTGTCACACAGACCTGGTCCACTGCAGGCCCCCTTCAGGAGAGACACCAATGCCTCAACCAACAAACGACAGAAGACATTTCCAGGATGAGGCTGAATGTGTTTATATTAGTGTAGGTTCTGCCAAGCAGCAATGGATTATGGGAGATGAGTTTCTCAGAACCCTGACCCCATCTGACCCCGCTCAGCCCACAAAGTCCTGAGCGAGTGAAGACAGACAGACAGACAGACAGACAGACAGGCAGACAGGTTTAAAGTGTGAGTCTGACAGCAGCAGTGAATATTAGAATAAAATAAGAGACAAATGTAGAATAAATGTCTAAAATAACATTAATAATATTTTGTAGAAGTCTGTCTGTCTGTACTTTCACCAGATGTTAGAGGGAGATTGGAGCTCTCTCTTCCTATTGGTCGCTGTGAGTCACATGATCTGGTGAGAGTAAGGAGGAGGAAGAAGAGGAAGAGGAGGGTCTACAGATGAAACGACATTATCACAAACATAGAAACAGAAACACATCTACAGACCTCAGAGGGTGAAAGCAGCCCATTATTGATCTATGAAGCTTTGATCTGATCAGCACATGTGATGAGATGTGATCAGATGTCGTTTTACCGGTGACGTTAACCAGGCTTCATTCAGGCTGCTGTCTTTATTGTGATTGGCTAGAAACCCCCCCCAATCCCACCAGTCCCGTTACATGATATCACAGGAAACACATTCCTCCGCCGATGAACACCTCCCTTGTTCTCTCACTTCCTCAACCTCGCTCTTCCTCATTTCACCCCTTCTTCTTCTCTCCTCCATCGTCCCTACAAACATGGCCGTATTTGGGCTTGTGGGAAGGGGGTGGGGTCTTTGTCGGGCCGGGGCTGATTATCGCCATGGTAACAACATCAAAATAGTCTAGTAAGGAGAAGTTGGAGTGAGTTCACAGCCCTGTAAGTCCAGTTAGAGCAGGAGTTAATGGAAGCGCTGAGTCATGGCTGTCGATGACATCATCAAACATGACAGGATGCTGTGCTTTTATAAACCTGTTTTAACAGCCATTGTTGTGAAACTGTCTTCTTCGGTGCTGCAGTTTGGAGCACAGCGTCCTCTAGAGACCGACAGCTGCTGGTGTCTGGATCCACCTTCATGTTACCTCTTTAACAGGCTGTTCATAAAGGAGATGAGTTCTTCCTCCACTGTTAGCAGGATTAAAGCTTCTCAACAGACTTTAATGAAATGTTTCAGACCGAACTTTTAAATGTTTACTAAATCTTCATTCATAGTTTTTACTTCATGAAACATCCAGAAACTGTCAGGTTTTAGTGGGTGACATCATCATTAGTGTGGAAATAAACTGTGCTTCATCCCACAGCAGTTAATTTTACATAGAATGAAAATAAAATGTGTGCTGGTTCTATTCCTGCCAGCATGGAAGCAAACTGGTAAAGTTGACATGTTTACCTTCATAAATTATAACAAACTTCTTCAGTCACCTCTGTGGACGTCCATCATCTCAACAACATGACCTCTGGGAGGAGAGCTGGTGAGTTAAACTCATCGTCCCTCTCATCACAGATGTTTCCACAGGTTTCATACCATCTGATGGTTCTCAGCAGAGCCAACATGGAGGCACATCTGCTCTCTGCTGAACTCACTGAGTGACGTAGAACCAAAGATGGCGGAGCTGAGGGAGCTGGACCATCTGTTTCTGCTGAAGTCCTCCTTCCTCCCACTGAGACGAATTTGTGGTGGTGATGATGCAGAGCCAAGATGGAGGAACAGAAGGGACCGACTCACATCTGGTTCTACTCAGCCAACAGCTCAGTTCTGAGGAAAAGAGCTTATAGAGGTGGTTTTACTGGAGAACGGACGCCGAGTCAGCGTCAGTGTGTGTGTCTGTGTGTGTGTGTGTCTGTGTGTGTATCAGTGTGTGTGTCAGTGTGTGTGTGTGTCTGTGTGTGTCTGTGTGTGTCTGTGTGTGTGTGTGTCTGTGTGTGTGTGTGTCTGTGTGTGTGTGTGTCAGTGTGTGTGTGTCAGTGTGTGTATCAGTGTGTGTGTCAGTGTGTGTGTGTGTCTGTGTGTGTCTGTGTGTGTCTGTGTGTGTGTCTGTGTGTGTGTCTGTGTGTGTCTGTGTGTGTGTGTCTGTGTCTGTGTCTGTGTGTGTCTGTGTGTGTCTGTGTGTCTGTGTGTCTGTGTGTGTGTGTGTCTGTGTGTCTGTGTCTGTGTCTGTGTGTGTGTGTGTGTGTCTGTGTGTGTGTGTCTGTGTGTGTCTGTGTCTGTGTGTGTGTGTCTGTGTGTGTCTGTGTGTGTCTGTGTCTGTGTGTGTCTGTGTGTGTCTGTGTGTGTGTGTCTGTGTCTGTGTGTGTCTGTGTGTGTCTGTGTGTGTCTGTGTGTGTCTGTGTCTGTGTGTGTGTGTGTCTGTGTGTGTCTGTGTGTGTCTGTGTCTGTGTGTGTGTGTCTGTGTCTGTGTGTCTGTGTCTGTGTGTGTCTGTGTCTGTGTGTGTCTGTCTGTGTGTGTGTGTCTGTGTGTGTCTGTGTCTGTGTGTGTCTGTGTCTGTGTGTGTCTGTGTGTGTCTGTGTCTGTGTGTGTGTGTCTGTGTCTGTGTGTGTCTGTGTGTCTGTGTGTGTGTGTCTGTCTGTGTCTGTCTGTCTGTGTCTGTCTGTGTGTGTCTGTCTGTCTGTGTGTGTCTGTCTGTGTGTCAGTGTGTGTGTCTGTCTGTGTGTCAGTGTGTGTGTCTGTGTCTGTGTGTGTGTGTGTCTGTGTGTGTGTGTGTCTGTGTGTGTGTGTGTGTGTGTGTGTCTGTGTGTGTCTGTCTGTGTGTGTCTGTCTGTGTGTGTCTGTCTGTGTGTGTCTGTCTGTCTGTGTCTGTCTGTCTGTGTGTGTCTGTGTGTGTCAGTGTGTGTGTCTGTCTGTGTGTCAGTGTGTGTGTCTGTCTGTGTGTCAGTGTGTGTGTCTGTCTGTGTGTGTCTGTGTGTGTGTGTGTGTGTGTCTGTGTCTGTGTGTGTGTGTGTCTGTGTGTGTCTGTGTGTGTGTGTGTGTGTGTCTGTGTGTGTCTGTGTGTGTGTGTGTGTCAGTGTGTGTGTCAGTGTGTGTGTCTGTGTGTGTGTCAGTGTGTGTGTCTGTCTGTGTGTCAGTGTGTGTGTCTGTCTGTGTGTGTCTGTGTGTGTGTCTGTGTGTGTCTGTGTGTGTCAGTGTGTGTGTCTGTGTCTGTGTGTGTCTGTGTGTGTCTGTGTGTGTGTGTGTCAGTGTGTGTGTCAGTGTGTGTGTCTGTGTGTGTCTGTGTGTGTCTGTGTGTGTCTGTGTGTGTGTGTGTGTGTGTCTGTGTGTGTCTGTGTGTGTGTGTGTGTCAGTGTGTGTGTCAGTGTGTGTGTCTGTGTCTGTGTGTGTCTGTGTGTGTCTGTGTGTGTCTGTGTGTGTGTGTGTCTGTGTGTGTCTGTGTGTGTGTCTGTGTGTGTCTGTGTGTGTCTGTGTGTGTCAGTGTGTGTCAGTGTGTGTGTGTTGTTCTGGGTTGGACCATACTTGGAGCAGTCAGCCCAAACACAAACTTTGTAGGCATGTTTCTTCTCTGCTCTTTAACTCTGACTTTCCATCCATGAGTTTCGGGTCACGTTATTGGTCCAAAAACATAAACAAATAATACATCAGAATGTATTGATCTGAAATCGTTTACTGGACTAAATGGACATTTTGATATGTAGACTGGTTTTCGTGAAATCCCATTTTAGGTTTGGGGTCATTTTGACTGGTTTCAGATTTTATAATGGGTGAATCATCGTTAGAGTGGAGGTCAGCTTTAAAATGGTCTAAAATCTTCTCTTTAAATTGTTCTCACTCCCTCAGTTTTTACTCCACATCCATAATGTTGACATGAAAACATAGTAAAATTTGTGCTGCTTCTAGTGATGCTAATTTGGAAGCTAACAGACAAACACTTCTGGCTCAGGGAGGCCCCGAGCAACAGGAAGTCCAACCAACTGACTCATCAGCTCCCATTTGAACTTTGAGCTGAAAATAGTGGAGGAAAGCAGACAGTAGCAGTTTTCTCTCTGCTGTAATGTTGACATTTTGAACTTAATCCATTACTTCAATACGTGGTTGTTGTTTGTAGAAGATTTTGTGTAAAAATATTAAACAGTGTTTGAGTTAGCTCCAGAACCAAAACGTGACGAACAGATGAAACCCAACCCTCTGTCCCACCCCCTCGCTCTGTCTGGTGGGGATAAAATACCTCAGTGATACTGCAATTAATACTTAATTACTACTGCTAATGGTGGTACTGAAGGCAGAAACAGAACCGACATCTGGCAGCTAACAAGGCTAGGAACATTTTAAATGTAATTAAATTATATTTAGTCTTAGATGGTCAACTAATAACTAATAATAATAAATTCTACTCTACATGTCAACCTTTTCTCTCATATGTTCATCGAGTAATGAGGCTTTTATTGTCTGGAGAAGTATTTCATCATTATTCAGTTATGATTAAGACTTTAACTTTTTGATAGATATTATATAAAATAGTTCAATACTGATGGATCCTGTAAAGTGGACCAATAGAGGGATTTATTTATTCATTTATCTTTTTTCTATTGTTTCTGTTTCTTCTTTTTGGTTTTTGTCTGTTTGTATTTATGTTTTTAAAAATGGACATCTTTGTGTTTATGAGGATGTCCCAATAAAAACATTATTAAAATAAAAGAGAACAGACGTGTTTCAGATTGTTGGGCCTTATTGGAGGATGAGATCTACTGATTAATGGTTTAATCAATAACGTGATCATTTTGTTTACTCGATTTAAAACAAACATTTTGTTTCTGTTCTCATGGTACTTCCTGCAGTGATGGATTGTGGGACTCTGGATGTGATCCTGTGTGAGCCTTCATGTCTCTCAAAGGTTCCTTCATCTCCAGCAGGACTCTACAGGTATGTGACTCCCCTCCCCCTCCATCTCACCCATCCCCTCCGCCGTGGCTCAGCCTTCACCAACAAGGCTGTTATTGTAGCGAGGTAAACCGATAGCGCTCGGGGACGGCTTCAACTATGTGGTATCCCCCTTCCCCTCCTCACCCCTCCTCTTCCCAGATCCCTTTTCTGCACACATTCATCCATTCATTCTTATTTGGGTGAGACAAAAAAGGGAGGAACGTGGTGTGTTTTATGAGGACAACGAGGACAGAAGTTGGTGTAGAGGTGGGAGTGTCCAGCGTCCGACTGACAGCTGAAAACAACCCGGCCAATCAACTGGCTCCTCCTGGAGAGAAAACCTGAACGCAGGTGAGTCGCCGTCGTCTGCTTCCTTACCTGGTGTGTGTGTCTCCGGCTCGCTGTTTCGTGGACTGCTACGGAGGCGTCGCTCCGGCTTCTTGCCTCCCGGACTGCTGCCTCCGCCCCCCGACCCCACTGACCCCAGCGATGGAGCGTGTGATTTGTTGCTGCATCAGACAGAAAATCATACCAACGTTTCATGTCAGTCACAGGAAAATAAACGTGATGATGCAAAACTAAACTTTATGATTCTATACTTTTTTATATTTTTTGTTTTAACACCTGAAGATGAAGCGATTCTACTTTTTGTATCCTGATACCTTGGCTCAGATTTCTGCAGAGCACCAATCAAAAATCAGTGCCTCCTTTCTCCTGCATCCATATTCTGTGTAGAATTCTGTTTACCTCCACAAGGGAGGTTCCGTTTGTCTCTAGTCTTACAGATTTCAGAGCTCTTGGAGGGAGGCAGTCCTTGGAAAGGGGCAGAGATGGATCCAGGACATTTTTGCAGCCTTGTCAGAGGAATGTGGTCTCAGAGTCCTTCTGCACGAGGCCAGAGACACCGAGGCCCTTAAAGCTACAGACAGAGATACTCTATATCTCTGCTGAAAGAATGGAAGAAAGTGAAATCTAATCTAGATCAGTCAAGACCCCCTTCATCTAGTCAGCAGCAGCATCGTCATCACTCTGAGAATCCATAATAACATCAGCGTGTGTGTCGAGTTAAATGTGTTGAAAATTAAATTAAATGATTGATTACATTAAAATGAATTCAAATGTTTCTATATGGGATCAAAGGAAGACTGAAAACAGAGAAAAATTAACCATCAACTCAGTGAAAGTTAAACTGCAGCAGACAGAATTGGAGCTAACATTAGCTCATCCTCAGCCAGAACTTGAGCTAACATTAGCTCGTCTTCAGCCAGAACTTGAGCTAACATTAGCTCGTCTTCAGCCAGAACTTGAGCTAACATTAGCTCATCTTCAGCCAGAACTTGAGCTAACATTAGCTCGTCTTCAGCCAGAACTTGAGCTAACATTAGCTCGTCTTCAGCCAGAACTTGAGCTAACATTAGCTCCTCTTCAGCCAGAACTTGAGCTAACATTAGCTGGTCTTCATCCAGAACTGGAGCTAACATTAGCTCGTCTTCAGCCAGAACTTGAGCTAACATTAGCTCATCCTCAGCCAGAACTTGAGCTAACATTAGCTGGTCTTCATCCAGAACTGGAGCTAACATTAGCTCATCTTCAGCCAGAACTGGAACTAACATTAGCTGGTCTTCAGCCAGAACTGGAACTAACATTAGCTCATCTTCATCCAAAACTGGAGCTAACATTAGCTCGTCTTCATCCAAAACTGGAGCTAACTATAGCTCGTCTTCATCCAAAACTGGAGCTAACATTAGCTCGTCTTCATCCAAAACTGGAGCTAACATTAGCTCGTCTTCAGCCAGAACTGGAGCTAACATTAGCTCGTCTTCATCCAAAACTGGAGCTAACATTAGCTCGTCTTCATCCAAAACTGGAGCTAACATTAGCTCGTCTTCAGCCAGAACTGGAGCTAACATTAGCTGGTCTGCAGACAGTGCTGCAGCTAATTTTCACCGTCTTGATAATGTTAGCTTAGCATTCTTGCTAGCACTAGTGTCAACACACAGCCAACTATCTCAACTTCCTTGTGTCGGAAGCCTGAGGATGAAACCAATAGTACATGAACTGTGTACTATTTACAGGAAATACTACAGTATTCAATCACTGTGGTAGTGACACCAGCAACCTAACAGACGCTGTTTCTTCTTCTTCTCTGGATAAGGCAGACTAGATGCTACAGTGCTGCCCTCTACTGGATGTTATTAATGAATCTATTTCTTATGTGTTACTACATCATTGTTCCAACAGAGAGAGTAAAGTAAAGAAAAAAAGATACTATTGTTTTTATATTGTGTGAAGACATTGGGTGATGAGGTCATGAGGCCGGTCTGTGAGGTCACCTGTATCCGTTGTGTGCTGGTCCCAGGCTGTTCTTATAGAGGGTGGAGGGAGGAGAGTTGAGCCGGTTCTGTCGCTCCAGTTGTCTCTGTTCCTTGATCTTTTTGGGCTGCGGTTTATACGTCTCCTCTCTGCTGATGTAGTTGGACATCCCATAAACCGGGATGATTTCTGAAGACAGCAGGGATAATGTCACACTACAGTCTGAGTGAAGCACGTTTTAACTGGATTAACCATGTCCATCATGTCAGTACCTGGATCTCCGTACATGGGGGGAAGGTGGTGCTGGTAGTACTGGTGGGGGGACAGCTCCCCAGGGCTGACTGGAGGGTAGAAGGAGTGAGAGTTGGGGATGAAGTGTGGATGAGCCAGGTAGGGGGGGAGGTGATGTGTGGGAGAGAGGGCTGGAGAGTAGGAGGGCGGGTAACACTCTGGAGACTGAGGGGTCACCACCACCCGGCGGACCCCTGTGGTGTCCTCCAGCACCTGAAAGAGAACAGGACAGGACTTTAACGGGATGCCTGGACAGGGTTCACACTGACAGACACCAGCAAAGAGAACAGACCATAATATTCAGAGTAACAGCTTCTACCACATGTAGTAATGATGCTAAAGGGGTTACATCACCGTTACATCATGATGAGGTAGATGCTATAGAATAATGACATCACCAGCGCTTAGATCGGTGTCTGGTGCTGATAAAGGGGTGGGTCTGGTGCTGTTTCCATGACAACAGTTTGGCTGTTTGTGTACACAACAACGTTGTTTGGACGCCTGAAAACACAAACTTTAGAAACCGCGTTTCAGAGTGTGATCTATTGAAAACGCCACGGTTACTGTCGCCGTGGAAACTGGTGAAACAATTCCTCTGAAATGTGATGACACTTTCACTTGTACATGGTTGAAAGGACAATAAAGCTCTCTTGATGTTTTACACTGACACCTACTGGCCTGGTGAGCACACTACAGCCTTTGATCCGTTCTAACAAACAGGTGTGCACGAGGATCTTTTCACAAGTCCTTGTGTGAATGCAGGACTTTTTTTAAATGTTGTTTTTAGGAAAACCGTTGTCATGGGAACGGAGCCTGAGGAGGTCCTGGCCCTTTAAGAGCTGCAGTGTTGTCATCACATGGTACGCACATTTCAATAACAACACGCTTCAAACAACGGCCTCGAACTAACATAGACTACACACACACACACACACACACACACACACACACACACACACACACACACACACACACACACACACACACACACACACACACACACACACATTCCAACTATTCAGACAGGCCTGCATTCCTGGCATAGAGCAAACACACACTCCCTGCAGAGCAGAGAAATCATCTGCTGGTTCCTAACAACACACACACACACCCCCACCCCCCCAAAAAAAATCACACACACCGAGTGAAAGAAACGAGGGGAGAACGAGAAGTAAACAACTGATCAGAGTGAGAAGAGGAGGAAGAAGAGGAGGCCCCCTATTTGGCCCTCAACCCCTTCACCTCCTGCTGAGGAGAAAAACAGAACATTGACAGGAAAACAAGGACACACACTCACACTCACACTCACACACACACACACACACACACACACTCACACACACACACACACACACACACACACACACACACACACACACACACCAATCCATCTGTTGATGCAGATCACTTCTCCGTCCATCCACCCATCATATGCTCCACCATCTTTATGTAACCGCGTTTCCCGCTCTCTCTTGGCCTCTTGCCCCCCCGCCCCACACACAGACACACACAGACACACACAGACGGTGAGCCAATGACCTGACTTCCACTGACACCACATGTGAGGACACAGCCAGTGATTGGCTGACTTTTGACCCTCCTCTGTTCTTCTGAGGTTCTTGTGTTTGTGGTCATGTGATCACTCATGTTCCTCTGTTTGTGTTTGTGTAGTAGGCGTTCCAAACGGTAAAGAGCTGTGGAGGGAGGCGTCTGAGGACGATCCAGATGGGATCCATGGTCTTTAGTTCTGGTAACTAGAGGTCAGCTGATAGAACCAGACTGATCTGGAGATGAAACTTCAGATCCATCATTCTGACAGATCCTCCATTCCTCTGGTGAATCTATAGTGGATACTGTAGAGCAGTGGTTCCCAAAGTGTGGGTCGCGACCCACAGGTGGGTCGCAGGAGATTTTATTTGGGTCTCCACATAAAATAGTTATGATTCTATTTTACTATTATTCTAGATTTATATCTGCAGTACATCTTTCAGCCACATGAGGGAGCGTGTTTCTAGCTCCACAACACATGGAGTTCTGGCAATCATAGCGCGACATTGGAGACAGGCAGGCGGTGCCTTGTTCAGAACCCGTTTTGGGTTTGCACCCAGGTGTCCACCATAGTTTCCATCAAAGTAATGAACAGATTTTGCAGGTGGTGACAAACATGGATGCCTGGCTAATAAAAAAGAAGTAGATATGAGTGTTGTTCTCCTCTCGTACTCCTGACTGGAACAAAGAACAAGCAATATTCTGTTTGATTTAATGACGAGAGGGAAATATGAGTCTGTTAATTACAACAAAATGCACTTAATTTATCTCATATAAAGTAGTTAAAATGTGTGTTGTTTAACTGATGTGTGCCTGTTTAATTCAAAATGCACTTAAGTTCTCAAATAAAAATATGAACACATGAACATGAGTGGCTGTTTACTCAGACTCAATGCATTTTCTCATTTATAAAGTAGCCTATTTAAAATGTTTATATTTTATAAGAGGAGATAAAAACAATGAGATACCACTCCCCCCTAAATGCACTGATTTGATCGCATCTATAAAGTATTTAAAATATGTACAGTATATATTTTCAATAAGCATACAATGTAGTAATTTAAATGTATATCACTTTGAAATGTCTGGTTTACCTGTTCAAGATAATATGATGATGCAGACGGCAGTAAAATTGGTCAGAAATGTTCATTTATGGATAAATTGGTAATCTTGTAATTTATAGATAAGCTCTATTGTGATTTGGGTCGTGATGGTTTGTCATTTTAAAAATGTGGCTCCCCAGAAAAAAAGTTTGGGAACCACTGCTGTAGTGGATACATACTATGGAGAAGACGACACACCTTCAAATCATCTTTACATGGGAAACTCAGACGGTCATGACTACAACTACTACTGGTGTCTGTACTGATGTCTACTAGCGTCTGTACTGGTGTCCGTATCAACGTCGGTACTGGTGTCCGTACTGATGTCTACTGATGTCTGTACTGGTGTCTGTACTGGTGTCTGTACTGGTGTCTACTAGCGTCTGTACTGGTGTCTACTAGCGTCTATACTGCTGTCTACTAGCATCTGTACTGGTGTCTGTACTGGTGTCCGTATCGACGTCGGTACTGGTGTCTGTACTGGTGTCTGTACTGGTGTCCGTATCAACGTCGGTACTGGTGTCCGTACTGATGTCTACTTGTGTCTGTACTGGTGTCTGTACTGGTGTCTACTGGTGTCTGCTGGTGTCTGCTGGTGTCTGCTGGTGTCTGTGCTGGTGTCTGTGCTGGTGTCTGTGCTGGTGTCTGTACTGGTGTCTACTGGTGTCTACTGGTGTCTGTACTGGTGTCTACTGGTGTCTACTGGTGTCTATACTGGTGTCTACTGGTGTCTGTACTGGTGTCTGTACTGGTGTCTGTACTGGTGTCTGTACTGGTGTCTGTACTGGTGTCTGTACTGGTGTCTGTACTTGTGTCTGTACTGGTGTCTGTGCTGGTGTCTGTGCTGGTGTCTACTGGTGTCTGTACTGATGTTGACTGGTGTTGGTACTGATGTTGACTGGTGTCCGTACTGATGTTGACTGGTGTCCGTACTGATGTTGACTGATGTCTGTACTGATGTCTGTTTTGATATCTGAACACTAACCTGTGAGATGTATCCTGGGGGGACGTGGATGGGGGGGATGGACCCATTGGGGGACATCATGGGAACCTCAGCAGGACCTGGAAGAGAGGAGGAGAGTTATTTATCTGAAGTAAATTCTCATGTCCATTGATCAGTCATCAAGAGACACTGACTTCTATTACAGGCAGTAATGCATCCAGTCTGTCCTCTTACTTCTGTCTAACAGACCTAAAGCTGTGGAGATGACGATGATGACTGCCTTCACAAGCAGCATCATGATGGATGGACTGAGGAAGAAAACCTCTGCTTTAAACAGGAGGAGAATCTGATAGAAATAACAGACTGAAAATGATGTTGACTTTTCTACACAGCCCCCACCCCCCGCTCTCTTCCTCTTTGGTGGAGGTCTGTGGCTGGTAATGTCATTTAGACGCTGCTGGGACAGCAGGAAGCAGAGTAAATCACACAGAAAAGCCCCGCCTACCTACAAACACACGTATGATAGTGATGTGTCCATGGTGACACCGTCTGACAGGTATGATCTGGAACAGAGTGCTGGTCGTTTGGTCGTCATTCACAAAACAGTTTTCTTGAAAATCATCCCATAAATCTACCTGACCAGAGGTTAAAATTACAGATTAAAAGTTTAAACTGGTCTCCAGACTCTGGACTTTACTGAGCTCAATGGACATTTTGATATGTAGACTGGTTTTCATGAAATCCCAATTTAGGCCTGAAACTCCGATCATTAGTCATCCTCACCTAACTGACCTCCCATCAGCCAAACAAACAGGTAACAGGACAGTAAACACACCTACACACACACAACCCAAGCAAAGTCTGAATGTGTGTGTGTGTAGGTCACACTTATGAAGTCCTCTTTCAGTCAGTCTGCTGCCCTACTGGACCAGGAGTACATATGAAAGTCCTCATTGACACACACACACACACTCACTCTCTCTCTCTCTCTCTCTCTCTCTCTCTCGACAAACAGACGTGTGTTTGGACAGTCGGAGCTCTTCACTCAGCAAACAGCAGCATTCCTCTGCTCACACATACACAGGATCCCCATCCCGGCCCCCAGGACCGGACCCAACAGACCCAACCCCTCTCTAAAATACAAGACCCTCTTTGTCCCGCTGGCCTTCACACACACACACACACACACACACACACACACTGTGCTCCACTGTTGGAGTTCAGAAGGATCAAGAAGTAAATGTTCGTTCCAGAGGTTCTTGAAGCATCTATTCAGTGGGTGTGGTCTATCATCCACGCTATGATGACATCACTGACCCTCACTACTTCCTGTGTCTAACACTGCAGGAGTCCTAACCCCAACCCTCCTCATCCTACATCTGCTGCTTTCAACTGCTGTAGACATCAGTTATGAGGGCATATCCTGCCTGAGCGATGACATCACCATAAGGTCTAGCTCACATCAGAGTCTGACCTGGATCCAAGTCATATTCTGGATCTGGTGATCCAGAATGTTTAAATTCATAGGATCATAGAAAATTCACTACTCAGTGAGGGGTTAAATTTATCTTCAACAGTTCCTGATCTAGATCCTGAAGAAAACCACCATCAGTGAAACCTAGTTTTTCTAGAATAACTATCAGACTAATAATGATACCAATGTGATCCAAATTCTAGAGGAGGAACAGAGAGGAAGATGGACAGCTGCATGAGGAAGAGGAGGAACAGAGAGGAAGACGGACAGCTGCATGAGGAAGAGGAGGAACAGAGAGGAAGATGGACAGCTGCATGAGGAAGAGGAGGAACAGAGAGGAAGATGGACAGCTGCATGAGGAAGAGGAGGAACAGAGAGGAAGACGGACAGCTGCATGAGGAAGAGGAGGAACAGAGAGGAAGATGGACAGCTGCATGAGGAAGAGGAGGAACAGAGAGGAAGACAGACAGCTGCATGAGGAAGAGGAGGAACAGAGAGGAAGACGGACACCTGCATGAGGAAGAGGAGGAACAGAGAGGAAGACGGACAGCTGCCTGAGGAAGAGGAGGAACAGAGAGGAAGACGGACAGCTGCATGAGGAAGAGGAGGAACAGAGAGGAAGACGGACAGCTGCATGAGGAAGAGGAGGAACAGAGAGGAAGACGGACAGCTGCATGAGGAAGAGGAGGAACAGCGAGGAAGAGCTCATGTTGTCACCTCAGAAAGTTGAACTCATGACTGAAGTTTTACACAGGAAATACATACAAATGTTGAATATAAACATCCTGTTCTGTATTGACACACACACACCTCCTCCACCAGGTAACTGTTTCACCAGGTAACTGTCTCACCAGGTAACGGCCTCACTGTCTCCCCAGGTAGCTGTCTCACTGTCTCACCAGGTAACGGCGTCACCAGGTAACTGTTTCACCAGGTAACTGTCTCACCAGGTTACTGCCTCACCAGGTAACTGTCTCACCAGGTTACTGCCTCACCAGATAACTGTCTCACCAGGTAACGGTCTCACCAGGTAACTGTCTCACCAGGTTACTGCGTCACCAGGTAACTGTTTCACCAGGTTACTGTCTCACCAGGTAACGGCGTCACCAGATAACTGTCTCACCAGGTAACTGTCTGACCAGGTTACTGTCTCACCAGGTAATGGCTTCACCAGGTAACTGTCTCACCAGGTTACTGCGTCACCAGGTAACGGCATCACCAGGTAACAGTCTCACCAGGTAACGGCGTCACCAGATAACTGTCTCACCAGGTAACTGTCTCACCAGGTTACTGCGTCACCAGGTAACTGTTTCACCAGGTTACTGTCTCACCAGGTAATGGCGTCACCAGGTAACTGTCTCACCAGGTAACTGTCTCACCAGGCAACTGTCTCACCAGGTAACAGCGAGGAAGAGCTCATGTTGTCACCTCAGAAAGTTGAACTCATGACTGAAGTTTTACACAGGAAATACATACAAATGAATATAAACATCCTGTTCTGTATTGACACACACACACCTCCTCCACCAGGTAACTGTTTCACCAGGTAACTGTCTCACCAGGTAACGGCGTCACCAGGTAACTGTTTCACCAGGTAACTGTCTCACCAGGTTACTGCCTCACCAGATAACTGTCTCACCAGGTAACGGCGTCACCAGGTAACTGTCTCACCAGGTTACTGCGTCACCAGGTAACTGTTTCACCAGGTTACTGTCTCACCAGGTAACGGCGTCACCAGATGACTGTCTCACCAGGTAACTGTCTGACCAGGTTACTGTCTCACCAGGTAATGGCTTCACCAGGTAACTGTCTCACCAGGTTACTGCGTCACCAGGTAACTGTTTCACCAGGTTACTGTCTCACCAGGTAACGGCGTCACCAGATAACTGTCTGACCAGGTAACTGTCTGACCAGGTAACGGCTTCACCAGGTAACTTTCTCACCAGGTAACTGTCTGACCAGGTTACTGTCTGACCAGGTAATGGCTTCACTAGGTAACTGTCTCACCAGGTAACTGTCTCACCAGGTAACGGCGTCACCAGGTAACGGCGTCACCAGGTAACGGCGTCACCAGGTAACTGTCTCACCAGGTAACGGCGTCACCAGGTAACGGCGTCACCAGGTAACGGCGTCACCAGGTAACGGCGTCACCAGGTAACGGCGTCACCAGGTAACTGTCTCACCAGGTAACTGTCTCACCAGGTAACGGCGTCACAGGTAACTGTCTCACCAGGTAACGGCGTCACAGGTAACTGTCTCACCAGGTTACTGCGTCACCAGGTAACTGTCTCACCAGGTAACTGTCTGACCAGGTTACTGTCTCACCAGGTAATGGCTTCACCAGGTAACTGTCTCACCAGGTTACTGCATCACCAGGTAACTGTTTCACCAGGTTACTGTCTCACCAGGTAACGGCGTCACCAGATAACTGTCTGACCAGGTAACTGTCTCACCAGGTAATGGCTTCATCAGGTAACTTTCTCACCAGGTAACTGTCTGACCAGGTTACTGTCTGACCAGGTAATGGCTTCACCAGGTAACATTCTCACTAGGTAACGGCGTCACCAGGTAACGCCGTCACCAGGTAACGCCGTCACCAGGTAACGCCGTCACCAGGTAACGCCGTCACCAGGTAACGGCGTCACCAGGTAACTGTCTCACCAGGTAACGGCGTCACCAGGTAACTGTCTCACCAGGTAACGACGTCACCAGGTAACGACGTCACCAGATAACTGTCTCACCAGGTAACTGTCTGACCAGGTAACTGTCTCACCAGGTAATGGCTTCACCAGGTAACTGTCTCACCAGGTAACTGTCTCACCAGGTAACTGTCTCACCAGGTAACTGCGTCACCAGGTAACGGTGTCACCAGGTAACGGCGTCACCAGGTAACGGTGTCACCAGGTAACGCCGTCACCAGGTAACGCCGTCACCAGGTAACGGCGTCACCAGGTAACTGTCTCACCAGGTAACGGCGTCACCAGGTAACTGTCTCACCAGGTAATGGCGTCACCAGGTAACTGTCTCACCAGGTAACTGTCTCACCAGGTTACATTAAAAACATGAAAAAACAACATGAAAAAATAAATAATACCCCAAATACCCAGAGGCTCCTCCCCATCATAGATGTGTACATAAGATTGTTGTTTTTTTGTGATGGACAGCACCTCCTTCATGGTGGAGAAAACACACAGATCTATTGATCACTGACAGATTATTGATCTGTGCTCTGTCCACCATCTGTCCACCAAACTCAATACTCAATACATTAGACTCTCTTCAGACCTGTACATGTCGTCACCACATTGGAAGGAAACACACACTGTTGGCAGTGTGTGTGTGTGTGTGTGTGTGTGTGTGTGTGTGTGTGTGTGTGTGTGTGTGTGTGTGTGTGTGTGTGTGTGTGTGTGTGTGCGCGCGTGCATCAGCTGTGACGTGGCATTGACTAGAAGTTATGTAAGCATCAGCAGGGTAACGTTAACTGCCACAACAGTGGTCATGTGACCTCTGACATGGCTACTGGAAGCTCTGGGAGGGACCATGAGATGGAGCAGAGCATGATGGAGGAGGAGAGAGAGGAAATGTGGGAGACAACTTTAAAATAGCACAGCAGAGTGTGTGTACATATCCTGATGTGTGTCAGATGTGTGTGTGAACCCATCAACTTTGAGCTCAAGGCTCTTTAGTGAACAAAGAGGTCATTTTTCTGCGAGCAGATTAACCAATCAGTACAATGATGATGTCATCAGTGTGATGACATCATCAAATTAGAGAGCTGAAGAAGAAACATCGCCTTTAAAACCAGTGAGGTAATTTATGAGCTCACAGCTCATCAGATGTTCATCCCTCTACAGGAGAATCACCTCGATTCACCTTTGATCAGCTCCTATTGGGTCCAGATGATCTGGTCTGGATCTTTGATCAGGTCCTACTGGGTCCAGATGATCTGGTCTGGATCTTTGATCAGGTCCTATTAGGTCCAGATGATCTGGTCTGGATCTTTGATCAGGTCCTACTGGGTCCAGATGATCTGGTCTGGATCTTTGATCAGGTCCTATTAGGTCCAGATGATCTGGTCTGGATCTTTGATCAGGGTCCTACTGGGTCCAGATGATCTGGTCTAGACCTTTGAACTATTGATAAATCTTAATAATAAAGTCAAAATGTTTTCTCTCCTTCAGCATCTTTTAAACTTTATTGACTGTTCAGGTCCTATTAGGTCCAGATGATCTGGTCTGGATCTTTGATCAGGTCCTACTGGGTCCAGATGATCTGGTCTGGATCTTTGATCAGGTCCTATTAGGTCCAGATGATCTGGTCTGGATCTTTGATCAGGGTCCTACTGGGTCCAGATGATCTGGTCTAGACCTTTGAACTATTGATAAATCTTAATAATAAAGTCAAAATGTTTTCTCTCCTTCAGCATCTTTTAAACTTTATTGACTCCTTCTAGGTTCCTCTTCTTCATCAGTGGACTCTCTGAGTCCAGGACTGCAGCAGATCTTTAGAGTCGACTCTCAGCGGCTCCAGAGCAGAAACATGTGCAAACTATTAGAAATGGTTTCATTCCACACATAGAGCTAAAGTAACACACTCTCTTCATGGAAAACAATTAACATATTAGGACCATCATTAGTCAGAGACACAACACCCGGGTTCTAACAGCCCTGAAGACTTCCTCCACCAACATCCGGACTGAACGGCTGCCTCCTGAAGCCGCCGGTCCCCTGGTCCAGTTTTATCCAGTCCGCATAAACTTTGATACCTCATTAAAGTAAAAGGTTAACACCATCTCTTCACTCCTGGACTATAGGAATCTAGATCACCTAGCCTCGGGGGGCGGGGGGGGGGGGGGTGGCGCCTGAGCTGACCACGCCCAGTTCTCAGGGTCCTAACACACACCTACACACAGCAACACACAGCAGCCCCAGGAAGAACTGGTTTCAAGCCGCAGACCAGTTCCAGATGAAGACCTGGTGTGAGTCCACAAAGTCCTTCTGATGTCAGGCTGACAAGGACACACCTGACCAAGAGAACACTCTGACATCACACAGTTTACACTGAGAGGTCAGCTGGATCAGGTCCATGTGGACATCAAGAGGACCCTCTGTCAGAACACTAGAACCCTCTGCTAGTTTAATCATTTATCCACTTAGAACCTGGACTGGTCAGTCAGACCAGGACCAGAATACAGACTCCAGAAATAAGGAAGGAAGGAATGGAAAATAATTAAAAGAGTCAAATGATCTGAGAACAGAAAAGGAAATAAGTAAAAATGTATAATATGAATATATAATGTTTATACATGTATTAACATTATATATGAATTTATAATGTTAATCAGGGAACCAGCTGAAAAAAGAAATAAAACCTGTACAGATACATGAAAACCAGTTCATACTGGAGGTTGACACAGTAACAATAGGTTGGAGCAGAACTCTGACTCCACAACACATGACTTTCAGCTCTTCCATCATTCCATATCTTTAAGCAGAAACTGCAACAGTCCCTAGTTGACTGTTGTACATGTTAATTCCCCTTCTCCTCTCTCTATATATTGCTAGTAGTTATTTAGGCTGTTTTTAACTTCATTGTCTCTACCTCATTGGATGTGTGTCTTGGATTCATGCGTACTGTTTTTTTTTGGTTTTTGTTTTGTCTTTTGTTTTGTTTTTATTTCTGCTGGGGCCTCTTGCCAGGTCATCACTGTAAATGAGAAGCTGTTCTCAATTGATTTTCCTGGTAAAATAAAGGTAAAATAAAATAAATAAAAAACAACAGCTTCATTAGGAATTCATTAATCATTAATCATTAATCAATCAATATGGATCTGATCAAACTAACAGTAAATAATCTGGATGGACTTTATTTTCCTTCACAGACACTAGTTCCAGTTTAGAGGCTGACTGGTGGGAGCGGAGCAACAGTCAACCTAAATCTGATGTTTGTAAAACGTCCAATCAGAGCTGATCAATGGGTTTGGCTGATTAATCTGAGCCAACCTCTAATATTGAATATTACAGGTAATTATAGGTAATAAATATTGGACCTACATATAATCTGAGACCAGATACAGGTCACTGGGATTATGGACCGTCAACAGGGTCAGAACTGATCTGAGACCAGATACAGGTCACTGGGATTATGGACCGTCAACAGGACCAGAAGTGATCTGAGACCAGATACAGGTCACTGGGATTATGGACCGTCAACAGGACCAGAAGTGATCTGAGACCAGATACAGGTCACTGGGATTATGGACCGTCAACAGGACCAGAACTGATCTGAGACCAGATACAGGTCACTGGGATTATGGACCGTCAACAGGACCAGAATTTATCTGAGACCAGATACAGGTCACTGGGATTATGGACCGTCAACAGGACCAGAACTGATCTGAGACCAGATACAGGTCACTGGGATTATGGACCGTCAACAGGACCAGAATTTATCTGAGACCAGATACAGGTCACTGGGATTATGGACCGTCAACAGGATCAGAACTGATCTGAGACCAGATACAGGTCACTGGGATATTGGACCGTCAACAGGATCAGAATTTATCTGAAACCAGATATAGGTCACTGGGATTATGGACCATCCTGTTGGCGCTGATTAACGGATTCATTGGTTTTAATCATAAACGACACATCAACTCTTTACAGTTTTATCCCATGAGGTTATTCAGATATGATTGTTTTGTTTTGGTTACCACACACACACTTATGAGTCATTCTGTCCTTTCTCTAATCAACGCTACACGTCTGGAAGGAGAGAGAGAAAGAGAGAGAGCAACAGCTGTTGGTGTGTAAACATCATCATCATCACTTCTTCCTCAAGACCCAACAAACTCTGAGACCTTGACCCAGAGCAGGAGCAGCAGATAGACTCTATCTGTCCACGTTACTGGAGGCATTCCTGTCGGATGAGTCACGGTCTGAAGAGCTCCTTTCTCCAACAGGATCAGGAGGAGGAGAGGAGGGAGGAGGGAGGAGGAGAGGAAGAGAGGGGGGAGGGAGGTGGGAGGAGAGGAGGGAGGAGGAGAGGTGGGAGGGAGGAGGGGGAGGAGAGGACGGAGGAGAGGAGGGAGGAGGAAGGAGTAGAGGAGGGAGGAGGAATGAGGAGAGGAGGCGTGTGAATGTCAGTGGAAAGGCAACACTGGAAGTCCTAGATTAGGACAGGACACCCCCCCGAATTCCACTCTTTGTGTTTGTGCTCGAGGAAAAGAAACCAGGAGGAGAATCTGGGTCAGACTCGTCTTTCCAACAAGGTTCTCTATCCCTCTGCATCAGAAGTCAAAGACCACCAACCTCCATCACAGCTGGTCTTCACCCCCAAAGGGTCCTTCTCCCCCCCAGTTACAGTCCTGTTTATAGGAACCTGTACTTAGATTCTTTCACCAGGAGAACATCTAGAACCTGGATCCCTCCAGAACCTTCATCATAGGGAAAACAGCTGCTCCAGAAGAGGAGAGCACTTCCTGTTCTGGATTCTTCCTAAACTCTAATCAGCTGTACCCCAATGTCGATCTCTGATAAAGGGTTGAAAGTCTCCATCTAATCAGGTATTCCAGATGTTCCCCTTCCCAGTAACTCTTTCCAGTTCCTCCTGGTGGATCCTGAGGCGTTCCAGGTCTAAATGAGATATGTAATCCCTCCAGTGAGTTCTGGGTCTACCCTGAGGTCTCTCCTGGTTGAAAATCTCCAAAGTGAGGCCCGAGGAGGATCCTAATCAGATGTTGAACCACCTCAAATAGCTCGTTTCAATGGGTAGGAGCAGCGGCTCTACTCTTGGGAGCTGTGTGGTCCCTGGGTTGGTCTCCCAAGGCAAACTGGTCTCAGGGGAGGAGCCACACTGGGAGGGGCCACACAGAGTGATTCCAAGGCTTCAATGAATCTATAAGAAGTAATTACACATCACCAGGGTTATGGATACCGGGGCCCCCTTCTGGAGCCAGACCTGGTAGGGGAGCCGGTGCTCAGCTGGGCTCAGCCCCAATAAACTTAATGAAGCTGCCGCCCTGTAGGACCACCGACGCCCTGTGGGACTACCGCCATCCTGTGGGACCGCCTGCAGGGGTAAGCTTAGGGATAGATGTGTTGCAAACCAGGTGGCAGGCGAGAGGATGAACCTGGGCTGATTCTCGTCTAGAACTCTGAGGTTAATGTCTGTTTCCCACCATTTAAAAAAAATCAGGACTCCACCCCTTTTATCTGATCTGCTCTAAATGTTATTGGTTCCCTGTTTTGGACGACACCCACTCTCCATCAAGTAGTTTAAACATAACGAAAAACCGACACAAATAACACTCTTCTAAAATCCAGCCTTTTTATGGATCCAAGTCCTTCAACCAAGAGTCACGAAAACCTCAGGTCATTTTTATATGATGCTGTTGGCAAACAAACAAACAAACAAACTTAAAGCCTCTTTCTTCTGTCCAGTACACAGCGACACAGCACCTCCTGTGGAAGTCATTAGGATTACAGAGAAGTAGTTGTTCTCTAGCGCCACATAGAGGACTTTAGTGTCGTTGGCGGCTGGTGTCCGACACTGAGGCTGTTAAACATGTCTTTGAAAGAATCCACATAAAAATATATTTATTATGAATATCAAACCTTTGCCCCTCCCATCATTCCTCGACCCTCCCCCCGTCAATACACACCTCCCCCCAACCAATCAGACCAGAGAGGCTTTCCTGTGAAACATGATGTAAACAATGTGTGTTCTGTGCAGGAGGAACCGTTAAACTCCTGCTCGTGCTCCCAGCGTCCGACCATAACGGAAAGCTTCAGCAGCGTCATGTGACCAGTTGGTCCAATCAAATCCCAGAAGCAGCAGGAGCAACATGTGGAGAGCAGTTCTAAAAGGCCCTCGAGTCAGGATGAGGTCTAGTGTTTAGAGAGAGGAGGATAGAGTCAGAGAGAGAAGGAGAGACAGGGAGGAAGTGAGAGAGGTGGGAACAGAGGAGGGAAGGAGGGAGGAAAGAGGGAAGAAGGAGGGAGAAGTGCTCCAGCTGTACCCTGAGCTTCAAGGGAGCCAAGAATTTCATCCCTAGAAAAGCTCTCTTCTTTCTCTGGAAAATTCTGCTGCAGCTGCTCTTCACTCAGGCCTGCATGTGAAGACAGACGGTGTCCCCCCCCCAGTGGGCCGTCCCAACAGCAAACACAGCCCTGGTAGACCAGACCAAGACAGCAGCAGGGGTGGCTGAGGTCACGGCGTAGAGGAAGTGGCCTCGCCCCGGAATGCTCGGCAGCAGACACGACCAGACATGCAGCGTCTGATTCTCGCACTCGTTCTGTCTCTCCACCTTTTATTTACCTTCCTTCATTCCATCCTGTTAGTTCCACTCCAGCTCTTCCTCCCTCCTTCCTCTGCCTCCTCGTGGCCTACTGTTTGAGGGCACCGGGTTTATGAGTGAGCGCTGGGGAGGGAAACACTCTGAAGCTCCTACCTACCCTGTGCTAATGAGTCTGTTCCTCTCTGTCCTTTTGTTTCTTCTACAGTGGAAAACTGGAGGAGGACAGGTATGCACACAAACTGTGCCCACAGGGGCCGCATTCCATTATGCAGCATGTGGAGCGACGGTCTGACCAGCTCTCCCCAAACCAACGAGAAGAAACCCTGAGTTAACCCTCTGAGGTCTGGAGGTGTGTTTCTGTTCATATGTTAGTGATAAACGTGGTTTAAATGTTGATGAATCTGTAGACCCTCCTCTTTCTCCTCCTCACTCTCACCAGATCATGTGACAAATAGGAGGAGAGAGCTCCAACCTCCCTCAAACATCTGGTGAAAGTACAGACAGACAGACCTCTACTAAATAATATAAATGTTATTTTAGACATTTATACTACATTTATCTCCTATTTTATTCTAATATGCCACTGCTGCTGTCAGCCTCACACTTTAAATCATGAAGAACCACAACTATTGGTCCTCAGGAGGACAGGTTTGGGTCACATGACCTGTTTCTGCTCTGGGACACGTGGAGCCTCATCTTCAGAAATCTGACATTGTTCTGTATTTATAGATATAAAACACTTTATATGATGTTGTATGGAGGAACTAGAGGAGATGTAGAAATGGAGAGACCCCCCCTCAGACCTCAAAGGGTTAACAGAGTCACAGTATACACCTCCAGATCTGGTTTTACTGTCGGCTTGAGGGGATAAAAACAAAAAGGTCTGATAGACTAATGCATATGCAGATACAGACAGATACAGACAGATACAGACAGACACAGACAGATACAGACAGACACAGACAGATACAGACAGACACAGACAGATACAGACAGACAGATACAGACAGACACAGACAGACAGATACAGACAGACACAGACAGACAGATACAGACAGACACAGACAGACACAGACAGACAGATACAGACAGACAGATACAGACAGACACAGACAGACACAGACAGACAGATACAGACAGACACAGACAGACAGACAGACAGATGCAGATAGACACAGACAGATACAGATAGGTATTGATAGCTATTGATACATATTGATAGATACTAACAGACTGTATATAATATAGATGAACTCCTCTCATCTCTTCCAGAGACGCTTTCTCCTTTGGTGATTGCAGGTTTTCTCCTCCTACTGTTAGAGACACCATCATGGACCAGCAACAACATTGCTGACCAGCTGGTCTGGTCACCAGGTCTACTGATTGGTCACCACAGCATGACATCAGCTCTTTTTATAATGAGATCATAGAATACTGCCTAATGAAGACCCACCTCTGTCTGTCTACACTCAACAAACAAATGACATCATAACGCTGCTCCAGTGTGTGATGTCAGAGAGCATGTTGATGTTCCTCTAGCCAAAGAGGCCTGACGTGTAACATCAGCGTCCAGCTGCGCTTTGTAAACAATGAAATCACATGACAACAACAATCATGTCACGTCTCTGTCACATGGAGGTTGATCTCGTCCTCTGATTGGAGGGTAAGGAGCTCCTGGACCTCAGGCTGTCTCCACAATCTCAGACATTTTCTTCTTCTTTCACTTAGCTGCTTTTTAATACACATAACATGTCGTCACATCCCCGTCCTGTGAGAAGTGATAGAGGCGCGACAGCCCCACCTTCAACAGGAGGTGCAGAGGGAGCGATGAAGGTGACGTTGACTCTGATGGAGACCCTTGCAGTCCACAGAACCCATCCTCTAAATAAATGTGGGGATGGGTACGACTGATCTGGTGTGGATGCAGAGTTAAGTACAGGAACCCTACAGGCTGCCTCATGATGTCACATCCTCCCTGGCAGGACATAGTTTCCTGTTAATCACCCTCTGGCCTCATCATCCCTCATAAAAGTCCAACAGAGAGCAAACAACACAGTAAACCAACACGGCCTGTAAAACACACACATTCCAGAGCAGGGTGCTCGAACACACCCTCCACAGTCCGCCTTTTGAAGTGAGTGTGGGAAAGCTCGGGGGAGCGCTCGTAGTGGGGGAGGGACAGAGAGAGGGAGAAGGGGAGGGGGAGGGGACAGGAGAGTGTACACATGAGAGCAACAGGATGAAACTGGGAGTACTGGTGGGAGGTGGGTGAGTCAAAGCTGACCCCGGAGCACTGAGAGGTCAAACACACACAGTGAATGCTAAAGCTAATGCTAATTAATAGACAAATACAGGAGATGATTTCACGTTCAGAAACATCCAAAGCTCTAACCTGTCCTGAGTCAGCTGACCAGAAACACCTCAGTCAACCAGCCAGCAGCATAAAGCTAATTGGCTTAGCATCAATCCAATAAACACCATCAGCTGTAACACCTGCTTCCATGAAACAGTTTTTATATCAACATCATAATGTCAGCTGTGTGAAGACGAGCTGACAAACATCATGTGACCCAAAAACACACCATCACTCATGTGGATGATTTCTATTGGTTCTTGAAATGGGAAAAAAACATCTTGGGCGTTTCATGTTGCTAGCCTATTGGCTGATGAAGTCTGCGACCAGGGTGGGCGGGGAAACCACAATAAGATGAAGTCAAGAAGCCAAAGTCATCTTCAACATTTCTGCTCATCCTTTGTTTTAATGATGATGTGTTTGTTTACTGGATCAGGACCATTATTAATAAAACACACACCCATCCCATAATGTCCATCATAAACCAGTTCTGAGATCTTCATGGTCTCTAGAGACACGTGACATTTCATCTGTCCATCTGTCCACCAGCTCTCTTCTCTCCTCTTATTGGTCACTGTGAGTCACATGATCTGGTGAAAGTAAGGATGAGGAAGAGGAGGGTCTACAGATTCATCAACATTTAAACCTCATTTCTACAGCGTCTAACCGTAGGAGGAGGAGAAGAGGAGGACAGAATGTGTTCTGGCAGCTGCTTCAGCCTCGGCCGGCGTGTGTCTGGATGTTTCAGCAGCTGAACAGAGGTTACTTTCTATAAACGCTGTTCTGGTTCAGACCTGAGTTCAGGTCTGTGTGATGTCACACAGACCTGCACACAGCATGGACAGACGTGTCAGTAATCACACCGAGGCTCTGTCTGAACACTCTCCTCCTTCATTAAACCCACTGACCTCCTCCAGAGAGGGAGCCGCTGTGTGTGTGGCCTTCAGCATTAATAATATGTGCATTCACACATGGCCCCGCCCGTCATGTCCACCGGAGGAGAAGGTTCACCCTGTGCCTTCAACGCTGAGTCCTCATACAGCTCCACAAACAGAGCGACCCGACCACGCAACACAACCAGCGACTGTTCATCTCAGATCCTGTACTCTAAGGGTACTGAACACTGCTACTACCTGCTAACTGCTACTAGCTGCTAACTGCGACTACCTGTATTTTTGCACACTTTGTACACTTTTGCACACACACAGCAAAATTTGTGGTTTGCACACAGAACACATCATCAACACATAACACCCTCGTCCTGTAAAACCGCTGTTAGCTTGCTGGTTTATACAAACTGTTGATTCTGTTACTGCTCCCCCTGCCGCTAACGGTAGCATGTCTGCAGCCAGCGTTGCAGCTAATGTTAGCACGTCAGTTGTGCCCTCATTTATGGAGAGTTGAACCTTCCCCAAAAACCTCGAGGGGTGTCAACAGCTTCATGACATCATCATGTAATTAATCAGCTAGTTGGGTCAGTTGATAACTGGGCTTTTTTCACTGTCTTGATAATGTTAGCTTAGCATTCCTGCTAGTGTCAACACACAGCCAACTATCTCAACTTCCTTAGCAACATGCTATTTAGTAGCTAAAACAGTCTGTGAGATTTTTAGCATGTCTGAAACCTGAGTATGAAACCAATACTACATGAACTGTGTCTAAAGTATTCAATCACTGTGGCCGTGACAACAACAACATAACAGACAGCTGATGACACAGAGCATGAAGTAGTGAACAGACGGACCGGCAGGTATCGGTACTGAAAGTGTTCCAGGTAACAGATAACCAGCCCTCCTCCTCACCTAACCTTCTCTCATTGGTTGCTGCACCAAACATCTTTACCTGGATCTGAACATGTTAACAATGATTGGCTGGACAGATCCTATCTGTGCCTCTAAGCTCCGCCTGGCTCCATCCCACCGGCTGGAATTAGTCCAACACAGAGAAGGGGTGGTGGTGGAAGGGGGTCAGAGCCAGAACTGCTCCGTCAAAGAAAACCTCCACACCGAGGAAACACAGAGACAGAGGGAGAAGACAAAGACTCCTTTCAGACACTCAGAGGAGCAGCTCACTCTGCTGACATCATCAATGTGAGACTGGAGCTGGGGAATTCCCGTCTTACTGCCGCCTCCTTCCATCGGACACAACTCAGTCTGTCTGAAGGAGCCACAGACCAACACCAGATCCTCCAGCCTGGAGGAGGGACTGCTCCTCCTTTACTCCTCCTCTCTGTTCTGGATCAACGATACGTAGCTGGTAGCGGAGGAAGAACGGCACCAAACAACAGAGCGACGGCGAGGCTGTAGGACAGGAAGTGATGTTTGACAACGTGTGGAGTGTAAAATGCAACTAGTAACAATTAGCAGCTAGTAGAAGAAGAAAATGTCTCAGATTGAGGAGACATCATAAGGTCAAGGAGCTCCTTGCACTCTAATCAGAGGACGAGATCAGCCTCCATGTAACAAAGACTCTACATGATTGTTGTTGTCATGTGACTCATTGTTTCTGTTCAAAAGGAGGACCAAGGACCTCCATTACACCTCCATCTTCACCAGGCTGTGGAGAACAACGACCATCGTCTAAAAAGTCGGCGTTGAGACTTAAAGCTGCCGGAGATTAGTTACATTACTGTGTTATCCAGATACACCAGAAAGAATACATATGATACATTCATGTGCTGGTGGGAAATTACACTTGTCAGATCTTTAACTTGGCTGAGTGATGATGATGATGGGTCGCCTTCAAGAATATTTTTTCAGTCGGTATGACGGCCCTTGAATGCATCATTGTAGTCAATCCTTGTTTTGGTGTGTGACCCTGTGTGATGCGTTGGCTGCCTGTAGTAAACTTTACTATTGTGATAAACAGTGAACTATAATAATTAACCCTCGGCAGTCCGACAGCATTTTCTCAAATGTTACATCACTCCTTAAATTCTTTAAGGCGCTTGAACACAACATTATAAAAGTGTTGAATATCTAAATGTACACAACCAATCACTTAAACCACATTTGTACAATAGTAAAGGACAGTCTGGGGTTGTAGACACACTATCAGTGACCATTCTACTGAGAAAGGTCCAGACCATCCACTGTTTAACTGGTTCTAAATGATGATGTCATCTCTGTGGGCATATACCGAGACTAAACATAGTCTGGTAGCACAATGCTAACCTTGTGCTAGCACCCTGCTAACATGCTGAAGTGACTTTCAGCATCACTTTAAATGTCTATATGTTGATAGTACTGTTGACTTGTTTACACCTCTGGAGGACATTTCTGTAAAGAGTAGGTCTCCCTGTTACCATGGTGACACATGTGTCCATGTTGACTGAAGGGATGGGATGTAGAGAGGAGGTTAATGTGACACCATGTTAGTATGATGATGTGTGATGGACTGACCCTGGATGCACTGCAGCGAGCCGTCCTCTGCCCGGATGGTGAACGTCTCCCCCGGGTTCACCTGGACCAGGATCACCTGCACACACAGATACAGACATCAGCTTCATCTTCAGCAACCATCAGAATACTCCTCCCCTGGGTAGCCAATCGGCTCGCAGATCAGGCCGGATCACACATGAGCTGTTAGATAAGCTAACGGTCTGTCAGCCTGACTGGAAAAACACCAGTAAAACCAGTATACACACATCCTCCACACACACGAGGTAGTTCCGGTTTCATGCTCCTTACCGCCTTGTTGTCTGCGTACACGTTGCTGAGCGTGTACACGTGGCTGTAGACATGAAACAGATGACCCTCCATCACACACACACACACACACACTGTCCCGTCTATGCTCTACAGGTGTCCTGCAGTCCTTCCTTCCTCTGGCGCGTCTGCATGCTCTCCCATCTCAGTGCTAACCTACTCCTCACACACACACACACACACACACACACACACACACACACACACACACACACACACACACACACACACACACACACACACACACACACACACACACACACACACACACACACACACTTCCTGCTCTGTCTGCTGCAGCGGCTGCTGTTGCCATGGGAACCTCAGCATAGTACAGGGCGACCCAAGGACTGAGAAACCCCCCATCAGACCATGTGGGTTTGAGGTCTGAGGATTTAATGGTGTTTAACACAGATGTCAGACATGTTTGGTCACAAAGAATAAAGAGATGATTTTGTCAAGGCCGATATTCTCCAGACATTTAATTTCTGATGTGATCTGAAACACCTGATCGATTGAAGCTGATCAGGTTTATTTAGTCAGATTTAGGTGAGAACAGTTAGTTTATAGATCCACATTCAAAAGGAGTCATT